>WNWK01012120.1:10000-61150 GCA_009830355.1 Cherax destructor
AAATGGGAGGCAATAGAGGTCAATCCCTTGAATTCAGTTCCTTGAATTAGGAGCCTCTCACCAGCAGCATGACACCTACCTCCCTTGAGGATGGCACACATCAGAGCCGCTGCTTCAAGCATCGTCCACTCTTTTTAAACGTTTCTCTATATTATATCTTGTTTTTAAACAAATCTTTTCTACCTTTAATAAATTATTCATGTCTTATCTTAGATTTGACTTGATAATGAATATTCAGGAATTTAATTTTTTAACCAAACTTTGTCATAGACGATGTTATGTATAATAATGTTGATGTGTATGTTTATTATAGGGCAATACTTTCTACACACACCATAGGAGATGAGAGGCTCTTGATCCAAGAAGAACATAATTTCTTTTCTTGTCATCAGTGTTAATATTATTATTATTATTTAAAGTAATGAGAAGAAAAATAAAAATAATATATTTTATATATTTATAATAATGCAATAATACTGAGGGTAAGAACAAATAATAAATTGCAATACAAAAATTTAGCGCTACATATAAAATTTAAAATATATACTATTGGTCTGCCAAGCAAACATCGTGTATTATAAATTACCCCTAACCACTAACTTTTCTAATCTGTAATCAGCTCATTATTAATAATATTCAGTCGGCTGTATATACTTTATTTCATTTTCTACAGACGAAAATGCTTTGAATCATCTTTAATCAAAAGTTATCTTTACTACTACTATTACTACAATTACCAAGACCAGTTTAAAACCTAACAAATTTTCAATTGATTACCTGTGTCCAGGCCGCCACTAGGAGTACTGGAGAACTGCTTGGATTGTGTCAGGCTGGTGCTGGGAGAGTGCTGGTCAGAAAACCCTGAGGAGAGGCCGGACTTCAGGTCAATACGGACCAAGCTGAGACCAATGAGGAAAGGCATGTACGTATTGCTGTAGTTTCTTGTAGTTTCCTGACAGTGTGCTGCTATTATGATTCTTACTATTATTATTGCTATAGTTACCGACACCTACTCTGTGATTCTCGGTCATAATTTTACAATTTTCAATAAACACACCTTATGTACATCACAAAATAGGTACTTCTTACGGAAACTTTTAATTGGGGAGATATTAACGCAAAATCGGCCAGGTTAGGTTAGGTTTTGTTAGATTAGATAAAGTTACGTTAGGTTGCAATCAGTTAGGGTCAGACTTTGTTAGGTTAGGTAACGTTTGGTTAAGTTACGTAACATTTGGTTAGGTTACGAAATTCAACTTGAAAACCCCACTGGTCTCTGTTTACATTCGGCCAGGCTTGAGACACTCCTTGGTGTGTAGTGCCACCTAAATAAATGTATTCATTTTTCTTATAGCTCCCAAAATAACTATTTATTCCAAAAATTATTACTTACTCCTTTGTGCATAGGTTGTATATACTGAAGAGTCCAAATCAGGAATGAGTAGTTCTCGGTAACTACAATTATAGATATTTTCATATTACTATTAGATATTTATGAAATTTTGCTTTGTGTGTGTGTGTACAATTACACACACACACACACAATTTGTGGCTACAAGAACAGAGGTGCGGTTATGGTGTCCTGCTTGCTGTTCACAGATCATAATTATTTTTCAACCTTGCACTGCTATCATGGGCCAGTGGACCTGCAACAGTGCTCCTCCATTCTTATGTTCTTATGCTCTTCCTTGTTGAGCACCACAACCTCTTAGATCTCAGTCCCCTTATTAATCTCTATATTTGTAAAGCCGTTTTGCAATATTTTTTTTAAGCCGCTTATTACAATATTAGAATATTGGTTAGAGCTGGGGCAAAACCCGATTACTCGGTCTGATGTCTAAGGGATACTGCTCTCATAACCAATACTGCAATAATATAATAAAGGTTAATGTCCGAGGTATATATAATACACAAATTAAATTTATAAAGATATTTATTTTCTTTTACTATTAAAAATCTATATAAAATAATAGTACAATCTTAGTGCATAAAATATAAAATAAAAGTATGATCTTTGTACAATAAGCGTAATAATTTGTGCTATAGGATAACAATATCACATTGTTAAATTTACACGACTATCCTGTCTTACATTAATATCACACGACATCGGACAACTTACTAGTCACAAGACCCTTTCATGTCACAAAACATATACAGCTTACTCTTAGTGTCACATTACTGTCACACGACACTGTTGACGCCCTCCATATCTCACACTGTGTGAACCCTCCAGCTCTCCGTGCTAAAACACCCTTGTCCCGTTATGACACGCTCTAGCTACTGTGTCACCACCGACACCCTTGTCTGTGTCCCACGACACTCCGTCTGTCACCACCGACACCCTGTTCACTGTGTTTTCATAACACGCACTCGCTACCGTGTCACCACCGACACCCTGTTCACTGTGTTTTCATAACACGCACTCGCTACCGTGTCACCACCGACACCCTGTTCACTGTGCGATAACGCCCCTCTCTATTTGTGCCCCCTAAGACACCTCCGTGGTGACGTCACACCGGGTACTGCCGCCCAGTAACACCTGATGTGCAGTACCCAAGTGGTCCGTCAACCACTTAACCCAATTATCTTGTTCAGGGTTCGCAACACCGCTTCTTCTCCAACTTAAAATTGTTATCTTCTCTTCCTTGTTACTTATTCTGATTTTTTAATTTGATCTTCTGTATGATTAAGTTGGTATAGATTACATGCCTGTGATGTATATGTAAATGCTGGTCTCACAAGCTACAAAAATCCTTTCTTGCGGATCCAGTAGGCTGTGTTGTGTAATGTCGATGAAGTTATTCTATTTTAATATATTTTAAATGATATACAATATTGATAAGTTGATAAGTAAGACATGAGCAGCACTATGACTCTTAACTGATGAAGGATAAGAGATTGATCATCTTGCACTTAGTATGATGGACTAATTACGTCGGCCTACCTCTCTACTTCATCTACTTCGTCTTTCACAACTCTAATGTTTCCAGAACTGATAAAGCCTACAGCGCAGGCGAAACTTTTCGTCAAAGATTTCTAGTGTTGCGCATCTCTTACCTATCTATTTTAATTCTGTTGGCTTAGTGCAATAGGTCTGGTTATATTATATCCTACGTCTTAATTTCTCACACTGTTAGTGGTCTCCAACTCAGGTGATGGGAGTGGTATTACTTGTCTCCTCAGTCCATGTACCATCAACATATCCTTGCTGCTGTACGTGTTTAACTAGTGTTGTTATTTAACTTATCATTCAATCAGTAATATCCTTCGCAGTTCGTGGACCGAGAACTAATCTTTGGGGAAACCCGATAGTTACTTATCTTCATTTAAACATCTCTCTCACTATGCCTCTTTGGAATTTCACTAAGAACAGGTGAAAGAGGATTTCCCATTGTCATACCAAACTTCTGAGTGTAAAACTCATCATTAAATACAAATTTTGCATCAACAATACAAAGTTTAATAAGTTTAAGGATAATAGGAACTGGAAATAGTAAATCGTAATTAACAAGTTCTTCAGATAAGAAACTTAGCAAATCATCAACTGGAACTTTTGCTAGCATAGTTACTCGGCAATATTTTTCGCGACTCTTTTTAGTTCTCCGTGCTGAGTAATTCTTTTAATTACCAACTCGTTTAATATATATATTCCACTAATGGATTGCCCATTAAACCCAGAACATCTGTTTTTTATATATATACTCTGTGTAGATAATTATTATTAGTTTGGTTATATTTATTTAAACTTTGCTTTTCTTTATAATGTTTAGTGTCTTGATTTAGTACTTTATAATTATTTCCTAATCAGTTGCTTTATACAAAATGTACAAACTACGTAATTGGTTTCTTTCTTATTTAACTCTTTAGTTAGTTTCTATATTTACTTTGATTTTATTGTATCTTTCGATAAGTCTTGTTTTAGGATTACGAACTTACTCTCAATTTTCTTTAAATTTTTGGCTTTTATAAATTCTCTTGCTTTTACATTTGTGTATTATTTTTAATGAGTAACTTTTGCTTTCTTGCCTCAGATTTTATCTATTGGTGTCTTACCAATATGTATTTAACAACATGCTGTAGAGGTCGATCTCTAGCTCTTGACCTCGTCTCTTAACTTACTGCTAGCCAGATTCACTCTCTCCTAGCCTCTGGGCAATGTGGAGGAATGTACCCCTACGATAAAGTATACTGTAAATGTTGCTATACTTAGCTTGTAGATGCATCCACGATTATCCAGCCATCCCAATAATCGATGATTGATGCCGACGTTCACATTCCCCACAGGGCTGTATGGTAAGAAACATACACGTGATTATAATATATTGCCCCAAAGGAGCGTATGCTCATATCGACAGTCATTAACCCAATACTGAAATAACACTCACGTGTTTGGACTTAAAAATCCACGCATAACCGCCGTCAATAGGTAAATTTTGATGCTCCTGACATACAAGAACTGCGCAGCTCCCTGCCTGGCAAGAACATAAAAACATACCTTGCTCGTGTAACGTGAGCGATGGTGTTGACTCCACCATATACAGTGGAAATGCTGTCTTGATTGCACACTTCTGAATATACAGCGATTTTATTCACTAAACGCGCTGAAACAGAGTTCTTATCCGATTTCCCGACGTTAGTGTAGATTAAACTAGCGCACCGACGTCCACGACTAATGTCTTTGTTAGGTTACGTCCCCTCGCGTCGTATGACCCCTTCAGTGGCCGAGTTCACTCTCCCCTCGTGCAGCCTTGTGCTGCCTCGTGCTTCAGCGGGGCTTTGCATCGTTGACATCAGCACAATTTCAACAATTGCTACATGCTCCTACAAGTGACAATTAAAATGCTTGTGTTCTCTAAATATTTCGATCACTGGAGCACATGATTGTAATGTTCAAGTGTAGAAACTAATACAGCAGTTTACTATAAATTTCCTGTTACGGCAAAGAGTTGCATTTATCTCAAATGTCTATTGACTCACATATACTCGTTGTTACTTGGTCAGACAACACGTGACACACTGTGGTCAGTTCATCTGGTTTGAGTTAATTTGTTTTCGCAGCCAGACACGCCTCGTCTGCCCCTTTCTAAGGGCGGAAAGGGTAGGGCCCTTAAAAAGGGTAGAAAGGGCAGATACCCCCCTCCTTTGGAGAATTTTCTCCACAGGCAATGCCATACCTACTCTTGAAGCTTCATGTGGATCCTGCCACCACAACTTCTCTGACTAAATTTTCACACATTGTTTATATTTATTTTCCAAATGTGCCCTCGAGAACCTGTTTCTCACCTCTGACATACTTAAGCCCTGTTTACTCAATCAATGTCTCTGAGTATTTGGTATGGTGTTGTTTCTCTTGCTCTTCTGACCTTTGAAGTCGTCAGGTTCAGGTCACTAAACGTCTCCTGAAACTAGCCTCGTCGCATATCTCTGCATTTTCTCCATTTTCCTACCATGTTTAATTAGGTACAAGCTCCATGCTGGCGCAGCATACTTCAAAACAGGCCTGGCATATGTTGTATAAAGGCCCCGGAATGACTGTTAACATACCTGAAGGCTACTCCACAATTCGCTAAACGAGCATTGACTGTAGTGGATACTTGCCTGATGTGTGCCTCCTGCAATATGCTTGGCATTATGCTCACCCCTAGTTCCTTCTCTTTGAGTGAGATTGAGTGAGATTTCCGGTGTACTCACTCCTGTGCTCACCTATATGCGGTTGCAGGGGTAGAGGCTCAGCTCCTGGCTTGTGTGAATGCTCTCTGAGTTACTCATCTAACTTAATTCTGGTTTTATAGCTGGAGTTACAACTCCTGGACCCGCTGATTGGAATCAAAAACGTTGGGAGGAAACAATGCTGCTTCGAGGATAATCAGGGGAGATTATTACATTACTGAAGGCTCTGCTATTATGCATTACCATAATAGCAAATGTTTTGATGTTGTGTACAATGCTCAATTGTGTGGTGGTTCTTCAACAGGAAACCCAACATCTTCGACAACATGTTGGCGATGATGGAGAAGTACGCCAACAATCTCGAGGCGCTGGTGGACGAGAGAACCGACCAGCTGATTGAGGAGAAGAAGAAGACTGGTAAGTGAAAGAGGGAGGGAGAGGAGGGAGGGTGGAAGGGAGTGACTGGACGGAGGAGGAGGACTTGGGGAGAAGAGGAGGAATGAAGCAACGAGTGATGGAGAGAATTTCATTTCCTATTGGTCTTTTTCCTGGCAATGCATCTCTTGCCGTTTCTCTATCTCTTCCACATCCTTGCCTCCTTCACTAGCTCAGTTTTTCTCTGTTGATCTTCCCCATCCCTCTATATGTTTGTGACACCGAGCTTTGAGTACGAGTATCTCTCTCTCTCTCTCTCTCTCTCTCTCTCTCTCTCTCTCTCTCTCACACACACACACACACACACACACACCCCATATATATATATATATATATATATATATATATATATATATATATATATATATATATATATATATATATATATATATATATATATATATGTGTGTGT
Source organism: Cherax destructor (assembly GCA_009830355.1). Taxonomy (NCBI): domain Eukaryota; kingdom Metazoa; phylum Arthropoda; class Malacostraca; order Decapoda; family Parastacidae; genus Cherax; species Cherax destructor. The sequence goes on from WNWK01012120.1 coordinate 16,521, forward strand.
GTGTGTGTGTTTAGAATTCGCAGAACAAGCGAAATATTCACAAACACTAATCTCAGGACGATGGAGACTCGAAGCTAGGAATCTTGGAATAAGGTACACAGTACTCTGCTCACCATACCATACTGGTCCAATTCTTTGGCGCCCAGCTTACGCTAGACGTTTTGGTCCAAAGCAGCCAGGATTCAGGAAGGTGGCTTTGAGTTTTTCGTCTCATCTCCTGCATGCATCGACCAACGAAAGACTTTTACAATGTCTAGAATTCGCAGAACTATTGATACTATAGATTAGAGTTTCTCCCATCTGCTCCTCCATTTCATCCCCTCCTCCTCCTCTCTCTCACTCTCTCTAAAGTTCCTCACAAAATGTCCGTTGGAACAAAATATACAGAAAAGTGTGATTAAACTTGTGTCCTACTTCCAGAAGATAAATATTTGAATTACCAAATTTGTTTGTATGTCCCAGAAAGTTAATCTCTTCTTTTAAACTTACACACGTGTGTGTGTGTGTGTGTGTTAGTTACCATTTTGTCCTAGGCACATGTCGATTAGACACTAGGCCTGTTGTATGTGTGTGTGTGTGTCTGTGTGTCTGTGTGTAACGAAACACTTCGAAATGTTTCGGCCCCGCCGGGAATTGAACCCGGGCCCTCCGTGCGTGAAGCAAGAGCGCTAGCCACCATGCCATCGGGGCGTGTGTGTGTGTGTGTGTGTCTGTCTGTCTTTGTATATGTGTTATTCCACTTCCTGACAACTCTGTGATTGAAGAAATACTTCCTAACATCCCTGTGATTCATCTAAGTCTTCAACTTCCAACTGTGATCCCTTGTTGTTGTGTCCCATCTCTGGAACATCCTGTCTCTGTCCACTTTGTCAGTTCCTCTCAGTATTTTATGTTTTTATCATATCCTCCCTATCTCTCCTGTCCTCCAGTGTCGTCAGGTGGATTTCCCTTAACCTCTCCTCGATGAACCATACCCCTTAGCCTCGGGACTAGTCTTGTTGCAAACTTTGCACTTTCTCTAATTTCCTTAGATGCTTGGCTAGATATGGGTTCCAAACTGGTGCTGCATACTCCAATATGGGCCTAACATACACGGTGTACAGGGGCCTGAACGATTCCTTATTGAGATGTCGGAACGCTATTCTTAGGTTTGTTAGCTTCCCATATGCTGCAGCAGTTATTTTATTGATGTGCGCCTTAGGAGGTGTGTGTGTGTTTGATTTTAGAAATGGGATTACGTATTTCCGATTACTGGAGCAAAGCTCGGCTTTTGGTGATCCGTAGTTAATCTGCCATATATTGATTTTAGAATCGAATAGGATAATCACAAGAGTATATAAATCTAGAGTGGAAGGAAGGATAGGCGGGGGTCGTCCCAGAAAGGCTTAAATGGAGTGCGGAAGGAGATTTAGTGTTTCGTTTTGTATGTGTGTTGTGTGAGAGTGTTAAATCGGAGTGAGTGGAGACATATGATTTTTATGAATTGAAGTGCTGTTGGAGTGTGAGCGAGATAACAATATCTAAAAGATTTAGGGGAAACCGGTAAACTGGACTTGTCACAATACCTACACTTGTGAGATGTGTGGGAAAGTCGCAGTTCGGAGGTCATCTGAATTGTAATGCTTGCACACTTCTGGCAAGATAGCTGTTGAATGAATGATAGTGAATGCGCTTTTTTGTGTTATTATATTCATATAATTATATAAAATGGCTAACAATAACCTCCTGTACGTATGGATGATGATAATCTTTAAGGCTCTTGTCTAAGAACCCTTTTTAAGGCAGGCGAAATTGCAGACATGTTGAAAGCCAGAGAACGTTTCACTGTTGCATTAATTTACACACGAAGAATCTAAAATACTAAAAGCTACATCTTGAAAATCCTAGAGGAACTGGTTCCAAACGTGAATATTATCCAGTTTTTTCTCGCAAGCTTTCATGTACTGTTTCTTCCACTTCAGTGTACCTTCATGAATATTTTCCACATTTCTTGACATACATCTCAGTCATCGTCTGTGTAAGCTTTTCTCTCCTTAGTCTCACTGCAAGAGTCTCAACGATTTTGTGGTTCTTGCAACATCTCGCTCTGATTTTACCTTTGATGCTGTCTTGCTATTGTTTGTCGCATTCATCACTAGTTCTCTGTCCTTCTCCATGCTCTGTACATTTTCTGTTCTCTTTTGTTTCTTGTTTTGGTATATCTGCATTTACAGTTAAAGCATTGATTTTGTGAATTTATTTTCTATTTCGCCTGATTGATATTTATCGTTTCTTCCTGGCACAGTGTACATAGACCCTGTATCATATCATACCTTCTCTCATTGTAATCCACTCAAGAAATGTCTCATCACTGCATAGTTTCCTCCCCTGTAATCTGGTTTTCTATTATCCTTATTTTATCTCTACTTTGTTTTGTAAAATTTCGTCAAATGTTACCATAGTGTTGTCACTGGCTATTAACATATTTAAATTTTTTTCTGTGGCTGATTCACTTCCGATGAACTCAAAATCGGTAATGTTGGGTAATCATCTGCAGTTTTCATCATTTTCAATATCCATGTTTCCTAAGCTGATTTAAATCCTCTATATGCATTATCTTAATACATGTCATTTTGAATTTTTGTACAGTTCTCATCAAAATGTATATCTTAGCCTGGATGGGCTTGTACTTTTGACCAGGTCTCGTGTTGTTCAGGAGGAGGTATATGGAATGGTTATTTATCACCGTTCCTATTTCCATGTGTTTCCTGGTTGTTACTGTCCACTTCAATGACGTATTTATTTATTGCTCTTTTAATATAACCATAAAACTTACTTAAATTTTCTAGCACCGCTGAACTCCACTGGCTAGTCATCACTTTTCTGTTTTCTCTTTCTCTCTTCACTATGTGGTAACCCCTCTGAGCGTATTGTAACTTTTATTAACATTGAGTTTATATTTTCTAGTTATGATATCTGGTTGCTCCAAGACTAATTTACCATTTGATTCTCTATTTCTGTGATTCAGTGAATTTTCATTGTCATACACTGTCATTCTATCTTTCAAATTGTGTTGTGACTTATTTCTCTCTCCAGCTGTTCAATTTGTTGATTGTGTATCAATTAGGATATTGCCCTGTTCTGCCAGGACGAGTCCTTGTTGGTATTTGTTCTTTTGTAGAAAACGTTGTTATACCTTGACAACCCCACAAGATTTTTTTGGGTTGAAGACCTCTCGTTTGCGCTAAGTCATTAAATACCACCTTCAATGGACGTATTTATTGTTTTTCATTCCCTCCAACTTCGAACAATTTTGGGTGGCATTTTTTTCTGTTGCTTTAATGATGTCCTCTGTTGCTTTTTACTTCTGCTTCTTTGTCATCTAGCCGAGTAAATTCATTTATTTTCATTTACTGTGTGTGCTACTTACCAGTTGTCAATGGCACTTTCCGACAGACGCTTGGTTTGCTGTGTATGTGAACGTATGTGTGTGTGCATGTGTGTGTGTTCATCCTTTTTGTACTCATCTATTATGGTTTTCAAAGGTCGAGTCACAGCTCCTGGCCCAGCCTCTTCGCTGGTTGCTATTAGGCCCACACTCTCCCTGCTCCATGAGCTTTTATCGCATCTCTTCTTATAGCTATGTATGGATCCTGCCTCCACTACATCGCTCTCTTAATTGTTCCACTTCCTGACAACTCAATGACTGAAGAAATGCCTCCTAACTTCCATGTGACTCATCTGAGTCACTTGTGACCCCTCGTTGCTATGGCCCATCTGTATTATGTGTGTGTGTTTATTTTTTATTTTTTTTTTGTGTGTGTTTTCCTGTTTTAGTTTTCATGGTCCCTCCTTTTAATTTTCAGTTGAATGTCTTAAAGAAAGCTTGTCAAAATTTGTTTTTGAATACGAATATGGAATCTACATCCACTTTGTTGATATCATTGCGACTCATTGTGTAATTTCTAATCATGCTTCCTTCGATATTGTTTCAGCACTGGTGGGATTCTCTTCTCTTCTTTACATTTTTTTATTCCCAATGCAACTTTGAAAGTGTTGATTATATCCCTCATATAAGACCAAGTACACACTTTCTTTTCTCTTAACACATTCCTATCAACTCGACCTCTGCTCCGGATAAACTGCTCTGGAATTTTTCAAGTCTAACTTTGTGTTTATCGAGAGGAGGTTTCCATGCAGATGCCACGTACTAAAAAACGGGCCATTCTTAGGAAATAGTTCTTAAATATATCTTTTTTCCTGATCCCTGAGTGTCCTGATGATTTCTAGCATAACCTGTGTTGTTTATACGGTTCGTCTTAGAAGTGCTTCAGGATATAGGTTGGTGTGGCGTTCCTGTGAAGTTATTTTCATCTTAACTTTGATGTTTCATCAAAGTTAATTTATTCGAATACTCCGGAAGTCTATCCAGGCCTTCCCGCAGCCTCGTTCTATCTTATTTTATACGAATTCTCATTACTTTGTTATTATACACAAACAATGTTATTATACACAAACAGTGTTATTATACACAGTGTTATTATACACAAACAGTGTAATGTAGAATTCTATTTCTTGTCTCGCATGTCAAGAACGATATGTGGCACAACACATCTTTGTGGGACTCTGCTAGTTATATCCTTCCATCATTATTCTATTATTAATTTCCCTCTTTATCTGTGTTAATAGCCTTTGGCAAGTCTGCTTTGTCTACTCTGCTAACCCGAAGACACTAAATTGTGCCATATCTGTTATTCTTGCGTATTTATTTAGCTCTGCACTTTCCCGCTGCACGTGTTTCTGTATTTTGCTTAATTACGTTGTTTGTTGAACCGTAATACCTCTCTGGCTCTTATTTATTACACTGATGATTGATAAATGCTATGCTTTCTTCTCTTAGCGTTTTTTTGGATGAAATGTCCTCTTTGTTAAGTGTTCCACAGCATTATATAAAAAAAATGTCTCACTCCTCTTTATTTACCTTCCTTGTACATCATCGTCTTCTATTCCACATCTGTTTTCTTTAGTTTGAGTTCCACCAAGAAGCAGAACGTCAACACATTCGCTCCCGGGGGCTCTCCGTAATTTTCTCTAGATCAGCCTCACTGAAGATGAAAACAAGAGAGAGAGAGTGTGCGTACTCACCTATTTTTGGTTGCAGGGGTCGATTCATTGCTCCTGACCCCGCCGCTTCGCTGGTCGCCACTAGGTCCACTCTATCCCTGCTCAATATTCTTTATGGTATCTCTTCTTAAAGCTATGTATGGATCCTGTCTCCACTGCATCACTCTCCAGATTGTTCCACTTCCTGAAAACTGTATGCTGAAGAAATACTTCCTAACATCCGTATGGTTCATCTGAGTCTTTAGCTTCCAGTTGTGACCCCCCTGTTGCTGTGTCCTCTCTTTGGAACATCCTGCCCATATCCACTTTATCAATTCCTCTCAGTATTTTATATACCGTTATCATGTTTACTCTATCCTTCCTGTCCTCCAGTGTCGTCAGGTCGATTTAACCACTCTTCGAAGGACACCCCTTATCTCCGGGACTAGTCTTGCACTTTCTCTAATTTCTTGACCTGTGACGCTATGGCTGTCTCTCAGCTCCGCCTTCAGGGAAATCTTCCTCGTGTTCCTTATTCTCGAGTAGCTCGGCGACCTTGACGGTCCTCCCGCCAACCAGCTCCTCTGCTACCATGTCTTCCGGGGTCTCCCCCGTTTCTAATTATTTTGCGGTTTTACCCTCTGAAACTCCTACCTCCGTACCTCTTCCTACTTCTACTTCTTCATCTCGTTCGCTAGTTTCTCAGTCTGCGAGACCTCGCAAGCCTACACCTTCTTCGCGTCTATCACCTGTGAAGTTGAATTTTATCTTCTACCTCGGTGCTTAGTTCTCACCCCCTTTCTAACTCTCACACGAATGTGGAGGTTCACCCCCGCTCGTGTAGTCCCCTATTCTCCTGTTCCCCCCAGTCCTCTTCCCTAGTTCCCTACCAACCTCCTTCCTCTCCTGTTCCACTGCAGGACTCTTCTGTCCCTGCCAGCACATCTCTCCAGATTCATACTCCACGCCCCTCTCAGACCTCTTTGGTTCTCTCCATAGTCTCCCCGATTTCTACTTGCTCTACCTCACCTGTCTCTGAAATCATGGTATCGGCATCTTCCTTATCTGCTGAGACACTTGACGCTATCTCCAACTATATTGCAGAGACGAAACCCTTGATGGACACCGACGCGCCTTCTTCTACCCCTTCCTTTTCACGACCCTCGCAGCAATCTTTTCTTTCACAGCGTTCTCATTCCTCCTTGCTTACACGCTTACCGTTCCCCCCCCCCCCCACGTTGACTTCACTGACCCTAATAACCCATAGATTTTCTTGCTTCTCGTTGACATACCTGTCTTTGTAAATAATGTCTTATTTACAATGGAATATTCGTGGCCTCAGGGGTAATCGGGGAGGGCTAAAAGTGTTACTCTCCCAGTTTTCCCCAATATGTGTCGGGTTAAAAGAGCCCAAAATTCGTTCAGCTGTTATTCGTCCCATTTCGGGCTATGTGCTGTTACATTCTTCTGATCCTTTTCCTGATGAATCATTTAATGAGAGTGCGCTTCTTGTGCACGTTGGTATACCGTATCAACAAGTTTTTGTTCATTCTCTCCTGCATTATACTGCAGATCGTATTTATTTCCACAGATGGTATATAGTTTGTTCTCTATATCTTTCCCCCTCCCGTGCATTTTGTATTTCGTATATTGCGTTTTTGATCTCTTCTCTACCGCCACCCATCTTGTTGTTAGGTGATTTTAACGCTCACCATCATCTTTGGGAAGGGTCCAAGTGTGACTCTCGTGGTGATCAGTTGGAGACTCTTCTCTCTTCTCATTCTCTTCATGTTTTAAATACAGGTGCTCCCACCCATTTTGACTCTCGCACTCAGTCTCTCTTGCATTGATCTTTCTATCTGTTCCTCGTCAATTGCACTTGATTACACTTGGTCTGTTCTCCCGGATTTACACGACAGTGATCACTTTCCTATTCTTCTTACTTCTCCTACGTATTTCCGACCGCCTCGCAGCCCTCGTTGGCAATTTGCACGAGCGAATTGGGACTTATACCGCTTTTTGTGGGGCCCCTGTTTCGTCCTCTATTGATGAGCTGTTGCACCAGTTTTCGACCTTCGTTTTGACTGCGGCATCACTCTCAATTCCTCAAACCTGCGTGGGGCCGTTATCGATATAATCGGACCTCAGATCGTTCTTTGGATTTTAAGCGTGCAAGGGCAGTTGCTCGCCGCGTCATAAGCAACGCTAAACGCACTTGTTGGCAAGACTACGTGTCTACCATTACCTCGTCTTCCCCTATGTGTGCAGTTGCTCCCGTTTTGCGGGTTGCTGGTGTTAGAGTTGCGGAACCTTTTGAAGTTGCCACGGAACTCGGGAACCATCTTGTCCGTGTCTCCCAAAGGCTTCACCATTGTTGAGGGGTTCTCCCTCAACAATGGAAATCTGCCATTGTACTATCGTTTCGCAAACCAGGCACTTCGGGGCTTGATACCTCTCACTATCGTCCCATTGCTCTGACCAGTGTAGTCTGCAAGATGATGGAACGATTGGTGAATAGACGTCTGATATGGTATTTGGAGACTCACAATAGTCTTTCTCCTCGCCAATATGGCTTTTGCAAGAGGCGCTCTACTTTGGACCCCTTGCTCCACTTAGATACGTATGTGCGAAATGCCTTTGCTAACAAACTCTCCGTCCTAGCAGTCTTTTTTGATCTTGAGAAGGCATATGACACCACTTGGAGGTATAACATTTTAGCCAAGCCCAATCTTTAGGCCTCCGCGGTAATCTACCAACTTTCCTTATTGCTTTCTTATCTGACAGACATTTTTCGTGTCCGGGTTGGCCCCTCGCTTTCCTCAGAATTTGTTCAGGCCAAATGAGTCCCACAAGGTTGTGTCCTTAGCACTACCCTTTTTCTCTTGGCTATAAATGCCCTACCTTCCGTTCTTCCATCGCATATTTGGTCATCACTTTATGTGGATGACTTCGCTATAGCTCATGCGGGCGCTGACTGTCGCCTGGTAGCGGCCTCCCTTCAGGATGCGATTGTGACCGGGTTTCCCATTTCTAGCACAAAAACCCATTTCATTACCTTCACTAGACGTCCTCTTAACCAAAATATTCCATTGTATTTACACGGGTCACGTATTCCAGAATGTGATACGGTCAAGTTTCTTGGCTTTCTCTTTGATCGCCGGTTGCCATGGAAACCTCACATTTCCTCTTTGAAGGCTGCTTGCCATGGTCGGCTGAATCTCCTGAAGATTCTTGCGCATCGTTCATGGGGAGCAGACCGCCGGACTCTCCTCTGTTTGCATTCCACCTTAGTCTTGTCCAAGCTGGATTATGGAGACCAAGTCTATTCTGCAGCTTCTCCTTCCACTCTCTCTAAGTTAGATCCCCTTCATCATCAGGGTCTACGTTTATGCCTTGGTGCCTTTCGTTCATTCCCTGTTGAAAGCCTCTATGCTGAGGCGAATGTTTCTTCCTTAGCTGATCGTCGTGATGCTCATTGCCTTCGTTACTTTGTCCGCTCTCATGACCTTCGTATTTCGTCTACGTATAGGTTGGTCTCAGACATTAGTAAACGGATATTATTTGTTCGATGCCCCTGCTTACTCAGACCGTTTCCTCTTCATCTTCACACACTCCGGTCTTCTCTCCACTTACGTCCCTTGTATGTTCATTTAGTGCCTGCCTTTTCCCTTACCCCTTGGGAGGTTCCTACAGTTCATGTCTGTTCTCCCCAACTGTCGTGCGCCAAAGCTCTCCTACCTACGACTACTTCTCGTTCTCATTTTCTTGATCACTTCCGATCGCATGCTCATGCCGTTGCTGTTTATACAGATGGTTCTAAATCTCCTGATGGTGTTGGGTTCGCGGCAGTTGTCCGAGAACATTTGTTAGACTCAGCTAGTATTTTTACTGCTGAGTTGTATGAAATCCTCATAGCGCTTCTCCGTATTACTTACACGTCTCATTCGACGTTTGTGATCACTTCAGACTCTCTGTGCCTTACAAGTCATTAAACAATTTGATTCCCCTCATCCATTAGTCCTTCGTATTCAACTGTGGTTGCGAAGTGTGGCTAGCAAAAACAAAGACGCCGTTTTCTTTTGGGTTTCTGGACACGTTGATGTGCAGGGCAATGAACAAGCGGATGCTGCTGCGCGGTCAGTAGTACATGAGCTTTCAGTATCCTATAGAGATATTCCGTTCAGAGATTATTTTCCAGTCATCTCTGCCCGTCTTCGCGGCCGTTAGCAACAACTTTGGTCGGACATGCAACACAATAAATTGCACTCTATTAAACCGCTTTTAGGTTTGTGGCCATCTTACCACCATTGCTGTACTCGGGAGACTGCGCTCTCCCGTCTCCGCATCGGCCATTCTCGCCTTACCCATGGGTATCTCATGGACCGATACCCTATTCCTCTTTTCGAGATTTGTCGGGTCCCTATTTCGGTTCTTCACTTTCTTGTAGATTGCCCAGTTTACCAGTGAGCTCACAGGATTTACCTCCAACGACGCCGCCGTCCTACCGCTCTTACCTTATCTTCCCTTCTTGCAGACGGTCCTGCCTTTTCCTTACAATCACTTTTTAACTTTTTGTCAGCAACTGCTATACTATACGATATTTGACACTTAGCCCTTAGCGTCCCTTCCACCCCTTTTCTCCCCTCACCTCTGATCCCCTCTCCACCTAGCTGTTTGTAGCCCCCACACTATTTTCTCCCCCGCAGCGCTGTATGACCCTTGTCAGTTTAGAGCTTTCTTTTATTATGATAATAATCTTGACCTGTGTGTGGGTGTGTGTGTGTACTCACCTAATTGTGGTTGCAGGGGTCAATTAATAGCTCGTGGCCCAGCCTCTTGACTGGTCGCTACTGGGTCACTCACTCCTTGCTCTGTGAGCTTTATCATACATCTTCTTAAAGCTATGTATGGATATGGATCCTACCTCCACCACTTCACTTTCCACACTATTAAACTTCCTGACAATCTGTGACTTAAGAAATACTTCCTAACATCTCTGTGACTCATCTAAGTCTTCAACTTCCAATTGTGACTCCTTGTTGCTGTGTCCCATCTCTGGAACATCTTATCTCTGTCTACCTTGTCGATTCCTTTCAGTATTTTATATGTTATCATGTCCTCCCTGTCCCTCCTGTCCTCCACTGTCGTTAGGTCAATTTCCCGTATCCTTCCTCGTAGGACATTCCCCTTAGTTCCAGGACTAGTCTCGTTACAAACCTTTACACTTTCTCTATTTTCCTGACGTGCTTGCCCAGGTGTGGGTTTTAAACTGATGCTAGTATAGACCTGACGTACACGGTGTACAGAGTCCTGAACGACTCCTTACTGAGATGTCGGAAAGCTATTCTTAGGTTTGCTAGTCGCCCACATGCTGCAGCAATTATTTGGTTGATGTGCTCCTCAGGAGATATGTTCGGTATTATACTCACCCGAAGATCCTTTTCCTTGAGTGAGGTTTGTAATCTTTGGTTCCCTAGACTGTACTCTGTCTGCTGTCTTCTTTGCCCTTCCCCGATCTTCATGACTTTGCATTTGGCGGGGTTGAACTCCAGGAGCCTGTTGCTAGACCAGGCCTGTAGCCTGTCCAGATTCCTTTATAGTCCTGCCTAGTCCTCCTCCGATTGGATTCACCTCATTAACTTCACATTGTTTGCAAACAGACACACTTCTGAGTCTATTCTTTCTGTCATGTCATTCACATATACCAGAAATAGCACCGGTCCTAGAACTGACCCCTGTGGAACCCCGGTGTGTGTGTGTGTGTGTGTGTGTGTGTGTGTGTGTGTGTGTGTGTGTTAGTTACCATTTTGTCCTAGGCACATGTCAATTAGACACTAGGCCTGTTGTATATATGTGTGTGTATGTGTATGTAAGGAAACACTTCGAAATGTTTCTGCCCCACCGGGAATTGAACCCGGCCCGTGTGTGTGTGTGTGTGTGTGTGTGTGTGTGTGTGTGTGTGTGTACTTGTTTGTGATTGCACGGGTTGAGTTTCAACTCTTTGCTCTGTTTGTACTCACCTATAAGTAATTGCAGGAGGTTGTGTGTGAGTGAATGTGTGTACGTAGTTTCCTATTAATACTAACTTATTTGTGGTTACGGAGTCAAGTCATGAGCTTGTGGCTCCACCTCTCTTAAACTGTCAGTGATCGGGTTAAATCCGTCTTAGATTCATGGGTCCTATCATTCCTGGAAGTAAAGACCCTGGTAGCAGAAAATATTTTCAGTGGTTACATTATGAGGTATACAGAAATGAGCAAATACACCGCCTAATACGGCAATAAAAAAAAAAGAAAGGGGGCACCAAAATTTCTGTACCAGAGGGGGCTTAGGGTTGGCTATCAGATTCTAAGAGAAATAGAATCGGTTTTCCACTTGTTATATTTGTCCTTCCTGATACCTCCCTCTCGCACTCTTACTGCTCATTCTTCCCCACCTCTGGCAATTACTCAGTTTCCATTAGCATGCAGATTTTAGTTAGCTATTCTCTCAGTGCTTTTATTCTCTCTCTCTCAGAACCCATTGTCGTATATAGTCAAGTCTCGTTGCTTTTATTTTAGTTCCCCTGTTATATAGAAAATGTTCGTTACTCTTTAATGTATCTTTTCTATTCCATCCCTGATCTCCCGGCGACCCTGAGGGCTCCATCATATTTTATCTTTTGAGATCTTTGAAAATATCTTTGCCCATATGCATTTATTTTAAAGCATTATGTTAAAATATACTTTAGTATCCTGATTGCATTATACGGAGAGAGGGAGAGAGGGAGAGAGGGAGAGGGGGAGGAAGAAATGGAGAGGTAGGAGTAGGAGGAGGCGGAGGAAGTGGAGGAGGAAGAGGAAGATAAGGCGTAGGAGGAAGCGGTGGAGGAAGAGGGGAGAAAGAAGACGAGGAGAGTAGGAGGAGGAAGATGGAGAGGAGGAAATGAGAGGAGGAGAGAGAGAGAGAGAGAGAGATATGAACTAATTAATTAACTGCAATAACTTGCACTCAGATTTGGCAATGTTTTTATGAGCGTGGAAAGTGGATGTTTGGTTCAGAATGAATCCTGGGAAAATTAAGTGATGTGTGATGTAAGTGATATGATCTATATTATATTAATAAATCATATACTGGAGATATCTATGATTCACATGCACCACAAATCAATTAATAAATCTCCATTCCCGGACGTGTGAACAGTAGCGGATAATTAATGCTATTTATACCTATTTCATTCTCATATCCCAAAAAAATACTGCCATTTAAATGGATATCCATTACCTTGTTTTATGTTGACTCATTCATTGCCCATACCAGACCATTTACTTGTGTATCGTAATTTATGATTGCTTCTCTTTGTTCATACTATTCTCCCGACACCCTCATACTCACCACAGAGGAACTCATTATAACCACAGCTGCCCTCATTGTCACTACAGAGGTGCTCCCTACCCTTACTATCACAACAGAGGTCCATCTCACCCTATCACTGCAGAGGTCCTCATCACCGTTACTATATCACTAGAGAGGCTAAAACCACCCTATCTCTAGAAAGACATTTATTATTCCCACTATCAGTACAGAGTGCTCCTTACCCTCACTATCACTACACAGGTGCTACCTACCCTCACTATCAATACAGAGGTCCTTATCACACTTACTATCAATACAAAAGTCCTCATCACCCTCAATATTACTAAAGAGGCTAACACAACTCTATCTCTAGAAAAGAGCTGCCTACTCTATCACTAGAGAGGTCCTCACCACCCACTATCCCAACAGAGGCACTGCTCTACGAGATGCTGCCCAGATACGTTGCTGAGCAGCTCAAGAGAGGACACAAAGTGGAGGCTGAGAACTTCGACTGTGTTACTATATACTTTAGTGATATTGTTGGCTTCACCGAGATGTCCGCGGAATCCACCCCGCTCCAGGTAACCTTTTCGTTATCGCTATTATTATTATTATTATTATTATTATTATTATTATTATTATTATTATTATTATTATTATTATTATTATTTTTATTATTATTTTTATTATTTTTATTCTTATTTTTATTATTATTATTATTTTTATTTTTATTTTTATTATTATTTTTATTTTTATTATTATTATTATTATTATTATTATTATTACTATTATTTATGTAACCTATTACAAGAAAATATTATATTTTTGCTCTAATTTATCTCATTTTCGCTGCTGCTTTTTGGAGAACCTTGAGAAAATTTTCATATCTAATGGAAACTTAATATAATGATTTCTGCAAAATATAACGAAATATCTTATTGACGTTTAAAAATCGATTAACACCACACAAATTTCTATATACTAGCCATTGAAACCCACAGATTTTTCTTCAATTGGGAAAGAGGGCAAAACCCTACGTAGATCAGTTCTCACAGAGTAATAATATACAAATAACCCGCGCATAGGAGAGCTGAGCTTACGACGACGGTTCGGTCCGACTCGGACCATTTACAAAGTCACACTAACAGAAAGGAGAGAAGGAGGAAGTATATATAGACCAGCAGACAGGGACGGGACAAGGGAGGTAGTAGAGAGGTAGTGGTAGTTCTACTTTCCGACTACCTCTCTTGTCCCGTCCCTGTCTGCTGGTCTGTGTATACTCCCTCCTCCTCTCCTTCCTGTTAGTGTGACTTTGTAAATGGTCCAAGTCGGACCGAAACGTCGTCGTCAGCTTCCTATGTGCGGGTTATTTGTGTATTGTTCCAGTCACGGTATTGTGCCTTTTTGTTAGAGTAATAATCAAGTCCCGTTGAGGACACATGTTTGCACAGTGAGTCAACAGAGAAAAACATACCGCGTTTTATAGCAACACCAAAGTGAATTGAATACTTGTCAAGACAAGGGAAATTTTTTTAGAAATATACTCTGAAACAGAAATGAAGATAGAAATATAGACATAAAGAAAGACAGAAACAAAGTGATTTAGGAAGATCTGAATATTTCGACTTCTGGCTGTGTCATCTTCAGTTTTCATATGTGAAAAAAACAATAAACACGTTTAATAAATCACTCCTGACTTTGTTTAAATTTTATTTTGTCTATAGATTTGCTTTATAATTTTTTCATAGTGAAACATGATACATACACATATGTATGCGTTTAATGTACATGTGTTGGTTATACATGTGCTGGTTGTATATGTTTTTATCGTACATGTTTTTGTCGTACATGTTTTTGTCGTACATGTGTTTGTCGTACATGAGGTTCCTTAACGCTGATGAGGGGCTCTTGATCTAGTGAATTGAATCTGTGCTCCATTTTCCTGAATTAATAAGCCTGAATACTTTCTACCCACCCCCCACAGGCTCTGTATAATCCTATGGGTTTAGCGCTCCCCCATGGTTATAATAATAATAATGTACATGTGTTTGTTGTACACGTGTTGAACATGTGTTTGATGTGTATATGCTTGTTCATGTGTTTGTTGTTCATGTGCTAGTTGTGCATGTGTTTTTTTGTACATGTTTTATTGTACATGTGTTATACATCTGCTAGTTGTACATGTTGTATATGCCTTGTAAGTGTCTGTGCATTTTTGTTGTACATGTGTTTGTTGTTCATGTGTTTGTTGTACTTATACTACTCGTGTATGTGTTTGTTGCATATGTGCGTCTTGTACATATCCTAGGTTGCATGTTTTGTACATGCGTTCGTGGCGCAAGTGTTTGTTGTACATGTATTTGCTGTACATGTGTAAATGTCTTGTGTATGTGTTGTACATGTGTTTGTTGTAAATGCGTTGATTGTACATGTGTTTGTTGTATACGCATTTATTGTACGTGCGTTTTTAAGTAAAAGAATTTGATCTACGTGCATTTGTTGTGCGTGCATTTTGTTGCATATATTCGTTATACATTAGGCTAAACATGCATTTCGTCGTGCACGCATTTTAGTGTTGTACATTCATTTGTTTAACATGTGTTTCATATACATTCGTCTGTTACGCAAGGTTTTGTTATGCATGTATTCGTTGTGCATGCCTTCGTTATTGATACGTGGGTTTGTTGTGGTATACCAAGGAAGGGAGGGGATGATATAGACCTGGTTTTGGTTGTACATCTCTCCGGGGGTTCACTTGATCTATAATGGCTATGTGAAGCCTCATTTGCGGAATACTGGAAACCCTAAAGCGAACGTGAAATCAGATCATGAGGATAAATGGATCCCATGAGGGAACTTGAAGCCATGTGGGGTGATTGAGCCATTGAAAGGTACTTAGATCTTCATCAGCAAAGACATTAACTTTACAAGTGGTATACAGAGCCTTATCAGGGAGTACATGGAGCCGTAGCTGCTGCGTGTAGATACAGACTACACATGTCGAAGCAGAGAGAAAAAAAGTATAATGATTGTATACAGAATATACTCTTCCCCTATATCATCAGAGGGACGAAGATTTCCAGGCTCGCACAAATATTTTGACATTGAAGCTCACTATGCTTATATCTTGTAGTTTTGATGATACAAGTTGTATAGCATACAAATGATGAGTCACAATGATGCCTCATAATGAGGTCAGGGGAAGATCACCGAGCGAAAATTTTTAACAGATCTGTGTTGGATTGTCACTGTAGACCAAGGTTTATCTAGTAAACTCATTTTCTCAACAATTATCATTGTTTTTGTTAAGTAAATGGACACAAATGCAACTAATGTGATATTTTATTGTGGCAACGTTTCGCTCACCAGGAGCTTTGTCAAGCCGTTGCCACTATAAAATGTCACATTAGTTGCATTTGTGTCCTTTTACTTAACATATTGTCGGTAATTCTACCAATATTATTACATCATTGTTTTTGTACTTCTCTTTGTATACTTGTTTTTATAAAAATGAACTTCATGTTTGGATCAAGACCCAAACTCCATTACGCCAGAGGTTATTTATTGACACAAAGCAACGGTAAGCCAGCAGCTGCTTAACAACTGTTATATAGCACAGGTAAGCCAGAGGCTGTATAACTACGGGTCCATAACAGTGGTAAACCAGCGGTTGTTGTACCACTGATTCCCAGCAACAGTAAACCAGCGGTTGTTGTACCACTGATTCCCAGCAACAGTAAACCAGCGGTTGTTGTACCACTGATTCCCAGCAACAGTAAACCAGCGGTTGTTGTACCACTGATTCCCAGCAACAGTAAACCAGCGGTTGTTGTACCACTGATTCCCAGCAACAGTAAGCCAGCGGTGGCCTACATTGTTATCTTACACTGTTGCAACACCGGTTGCCTAAACACTGATACATAGCACAGGTAATCCAGTGGTAGTTTAATCATGAGAGAGTCATCATCTTAGTCTTTCCGATTTTCTGACGAATAAATTACTGCTACTTCTTAGGAAATTTGAATACTGTTATAAGAATAGCGGAGCGTTTATTGAAATCCGTCCCGATGGCCTTGGAATTACGCTAAATTTCTGGTTAATTGCTGAATTACATTGTCTTGCTGGTTTTTCAGTTTCCGGCGCATACTGTCGGAAACTGATTTTGTAGACGACCGTCTGAGAAAATTTACTGAGCATTTGACGATGTCTGTACAGCTGTTCTTAGAGCTAATGTACACTCTTGTTTTAGATGATCATGATTCTGTTTGCAGAAAATATTATACATAATGATTGTTACTGAGAATGCAAGGGAGAAAGAGTGATTGTAGACGTAAAGCAAACACTGCCGAGAAAGATGTGAAATGAAAGACAGGTGGAGCACAAGATCACACCAGGTGGTGTGATCTTGTCGATATACACAAACCGACAGATACGTATCTGTCAGTGTGTATATATACACTGTGAGGTTCGTATCTTTCAGAGCAAATTCACCGAGAGGTGTGCATATACACCGAAAGGTATGTATCTCTTTGTCTTCTCTTTCATTCCCTTTTACTCTTTTGCTAGCTCTCATTCTGTTCTATCATTATACTTGCATTATCTTTTTGCTATTATCTTCTCTCTCTGATTCTCTTTTGCTCTTCTCGCAGTCTCGATTTTTCCTCACTTTCTCGTTCCCAATAATGCTGTTTCTCTCATTCACTCGTGGTCTTATTCTCTTGGCACAGGTGGTGGACTTCCTCAATGACCTGTACACCTGCTTCGATTCCATCATTGGTAACTACGACGTCTACAAAGTGGAAACCATTGGTGATGCTTACATGGTGGTAAGTACTTTTGTGTTTTGAGTTCTACTTACGCATTTGTGTATCAGAGTAGAACTCAAGTTACTAGCCTAACCTTTAATGCCCTTTAATCTATCTGCGTATTTAGTTCCTAGTCTTGTGTGGTCTATCATATGTACAGAGTTCTTCAACTACTTCATCTAAATTATTACACTTATTCACCATTCTAAAATTTCAAGAGCGATTCATAACAGTACTGTACCACACCTGAATGATCATTTTCCATCTATGGCATCTTACTCTGGCAACCTATCAGTGCCCTGCAGTACGTTGTGCAATATGATCATGGATTCCCAGACCCGTTCCTCTAATAACATAATTTTCAGCTTCTTTTATCTATGCTAGTAGTTTGTCTTCCTTAGCTGCTGAACCAGTCTGGCGACAAACCCCAGGTAATATGCTGTCGTCGCTTACCTAATTCCCAACTGCCATCATTATTACTTATCTCTTTTTGAGGTTAAACTCTTGCCACGCTTGTTGGGTCATTCCTGCCGTCTTTCCAAGTCTTTCAGTAGGTAGTTCCATTATCTGAAATTAGCAACATATTCTTATAGGTCGTCTACAAATACTTATAAGAAATAGTATTAGAAAGAGGAAGGATCTTTGGAGGATTCTCCATTACAGTTTAGCCCACTTTGACCACTCAGCTTGACTCAAGTGCCTCGTAGGCCTGTCGGTGAGTCACACTACCTAATGCCTTCTGAAAATCTGCCAGTTCATCTTTATTTTCTGTAGTTTCCGTCAGCCTATCGTAAAATTTAGTGTGGCAGAATTTGTCTTATCTAAATCAGGACTGACGTTCCAGAGTTTTCACCAGTCTCTTTTCCATGTATGTTAGGGATTGTGGCGTGTATTTTATAGTCAACTAACCGTCACTTTTTGAGGGTCAGTATCACATTAACCGTCATCCATAAGTCTGATCTAGCCAGTGGCTATCAGGTCGTCGACTCTTTTCAGTAACCATGGTGATATCTTGCCGAGCTAAATTTAGGATTTTCATGTGTCAGGTGCTAGTACCTATTTTCCTGTTTATTACTGCTCTCTTGGTCTTGACCGGGTTTTATGTAGCCGTTCACAGGCTTCATTCCTGTCTTCCGTAACTATCCTCTAACCTCTTACCAGCTGATATGTCACGGTTCTTTTTCCTAACCAGGCTGTAGAGCAGTTTTTTTTGCTTAGTATTTGCCTTGGCTGATGTTATTCCTTCTATGACTTCCTCCTTACTTTGACGTCCTGTCTCTAAGCTGGAGTGAGCTGCTATGCATTTGTTGTTGCATTACTTTTTTTGCGATGCTTGACTTCTACACAACTTTTATTTAACTGTTAGCTGTGTCTGATTGTGAATTCCACGGGATGTAATTTTTGGTTGCTTCCCAACTCATTTGTGTAAGGTTCTCGATCATTGATGGAAGGATTATGCTGTTTTGCTCGTTATTCCAATAAACATCTTATGAGAACTGTCGCAGTACCTCAAAATTACTTATGTATCGTACCGTGTATGTGGGCCTGCCTTAATAAGTATTTAATTATGAACACCTAGTTGCTCTGATGGGTTTTGTATTTGACATACCTGATGCCACAAAGTCATAACTAGTCGTTTGGCTTTCCATGAATTTGGCCGACCAACGGGGTTTTGTTCTGTTTGACGGTCTTTTTGTTGATAAATGAGACAAGGTGCTGATAACTTTGTTGCCAATGTTACCCGGGGTCAGCAATGTTGCAGTTGTTTTGGTCTTTGCTACTCGTAAAACAGAAGAACCTCGGTGTCAATTCTAAGGCTAGTAGAGCCGATGCAAATGTTTTCTCTTCTATTTTGCCCTAGCTCATCTAACAGTAAGTAATGTGCTATCCTGCTGTTGTGTGTCGCATCCTGGGGAATACATGAATACAACTCTCACCAACATCACTAATACTACTGTACTATCTCCATATCCAGAACACCCACGATCCCCACCACCACCAGCACTATCCTCACTATAACTTCGAGACCCCCACCATCACCACCACAATAACAAGCACCATAACCACCCTTACCAACATTACCACTACACTGTCATCATCACTGTCAGTGCCATCACCACTAACGCAACAACCACCACAGCCGCCATCAGTACCATCATAGTCAGTTTCACCATCACTCTAATCTCCACCACAACAATCACATCATTACCCCAAACACCACCACAGTTATCACCACCCTGTAGTTGAGGATAAAATACTGATTAAAAAAATACTTTTGTTTTATCCCAGGGTGGATTAAAACTTCCTTGAAGGACTTTTGTCTTAATGCGGAGACCTGATTAGATTGGAAAGACCGAGGCGGACCTACTGTACCTGAGGAAAAAATCTAACCAGAGCTTTCAGTTTGTCGGTTTGTTTTAGTATTTATAGTTCCCATAGGTACTACCTATGGGTGTTTTGTGGATCTGACCTTGACTTAGGCAGCCGCAAACACGTAAATTATCACACTTTTTATCGAAACTGCAGCTACAATTTCATTTTGTGTGAAAAATTAAGCCAAATCATATTTAAATAAATAGTAAACCTTAACACTTAATGATTTATATGCTTCAGAAAATTCATTATTACTTCCGAAAATAGTTCCTCAAAAGCCGGAGCTGAGCACAGTGGTAACGGCTTTAAGAAATGCTCTAGTTTAGCTACCACTTGACACTCATGCCAGGCTTGGATGTATCCTGTATCTTTCCTCAGGCCCAGCCAGAATTAGCTGCCTAAAATATTTAGGTAGTACCACCTCTAATCATCTCCCTCTCAGTAGCCTTTTACTAATTTTAGTAGAGCTGTTCTTCACGAGAATTCCCCTTTTCTGGTGAAAACGCACGAGGGGAAAATGACTGCTTTCCTGCAAATGCAATGTTGCTCCTCCATGCACATCATTTCCTCAGTAAATAAGATGAGATTATCTGGCAGTCCTGCAACCATGCAATAAGAAGTGCTGGCCTTGTGTTTTTCATTTGAATTGCGTAGTCTGAAGGAATGCTAATGATGAACATGTCGAACCAAAAATTATGAACCCTCCAATTGAAGGTTAACATTCTCATCAGACTTTCCCTTGGACATATCCAGTGTTATAAGATTTAGAAAAAATTAAGCAAAAAAGTGATTGCTTTATCCGTGCTTACAACAGTATCCACTACTGGATCAAAAGGAAAGTTATTAAAAGTCAGATTATTACCAATTAATAACAATGGAGAAGTCACTGGGAAAATGCAATCAATTCACCTTCGTTGTGTCAACCTTACAAAGATGTATACAGTGGTAGAGAAATTATCGTATCACTATATCGGTAGGACTTTTTCCCAACAACAATATAGTGACTGTCACTAGGAGTGTCTCATTAAGGTACGGACTCGTAACCTATCCTCAGGCACTAGGGATTTTATTAGTGCTCGTAAAACCCTTAAGTTTTTGTTCCATTTGTTTCCTTGTGTTCTATTGTTTAACACAGCGAGAGATGCTTGAAGCAGTCTGTCACAAAAGATAATTTGTTACCCTATTTACATCACAAAGGTTCAATATTAATTACTTGTGTTTGCATCCTATATGAGCTTAACGTTTGTTGCCTCCATCTAACATCAGAAACACAAGAAAAATTATTTTCTCTGATAATTTTGTCACCAAGTGAGTTTGGTCACGAGAAAAAATGTTTACGTATTCTTACGTCCAGTCCCCTGTTCATTTTATAGATACCAAAAACCTTAGATGCTTTGAACACAGATTCAGTTTTATGATCCTATAAATATTTGTCAGGTGTTGGGATCATATCACCCGGAAGGTTATCCTCCCATGCTAACTTCACCAGATCACTAAAGTTTTTAATCACCGTATTTCATGACGCACTTCATGACTCTTATAGGTTTAGCTCTTTTTTTTTTTAATAATAATATGACGTACTTCGACTGTTTGTCTGCGCATCGTGGTGTTCAGCTAGTTTAAACTCTCGCCAGTGTTTAGCAAATATACACTCATACGTATCAAACACTCAGTGTGACTACATGAGTGTTATTGTATCTGATAGCTAGGCTGATCCCCAGCACCACCAGTACCTCCATTGATTCGCTTTCTACGTGACTACCTCCATTGCACTACCACAACCACCACCACTTTCCCCCCTTAAACCACCGCCATCCATCACCATCATCACCATCACCACCAACACTATCACCACCATCACTACCATTACCACCACCATCATCACCATCATCACCATCATCATCACAATCAACTTCACCATCACCACCATCATCATCATAATCATCATCATATCATCATCATCATAATCACCATCACCATCATCACCATCACCATCACCATCACCACCATCACCATCATCATCACCATCATCGCCGCCATTTGTGTTCCTCCAAATAAAATTTCTTATTTCCTGTGATTATTGTTATCCATGCGGGGCCTTAATGGGCTTCAGACTACTCTAGTTCCTTCTTTAATGTTTATACCTGTCGTTTATACCCACCCTCGCATCAACCCTCCCTTCCTCCCCCTCTCTCCCTCCCTCTCCTCCCCCTCTCTCTCTCCCTCTCCTCTCTCTCTCTCTCTGTTGTTTCACAAGGTATTATATACTTTCCAATTCTTAATAATACTGGAAAATTCATTTGTATCAACTTTTTTCCCGCTTTAGTCTAAAATTCATAATTCGTAAATTTGCTATGCTACATTTCATTATTTTATTTTTTTCCATTATGAATCCTTGTGACAGCTTTAACACATTGTCCAGTTCAAAGGCTGAGATGTTTAGTCTTACCTCAGTTCATTTTAAAACTCGGCCACATGTAAGGTATATGAACACTGTCCGTCCTTAGGAAGCGATTTACAGCAAGGGGGACGTCCGTAGAGGGATGTCACCTAGGTACCTACTTCTAGGAGAGCAGGGGGCTATTACCAAGGTACCTACTTACTGCTAAGTGAGCAGGGGGCAATTGGTGAATGGGAAAGTGTTCAATAATTTCACTAGTTATGGTAACGAACGCTGGTCCTTCGACTTTGAGGTTAAGTAAAAGGACACAAATGCAACTAATGTGACATTTTATTGTGGCAACGTTTCGCTCTCCAGGAGCTTTCTCAAGCCTTGGTCTCACACCCGTCTCTCCTTCTCCTCTTGATCATCCTTTTATTTATCCCACTTTACTTTTCCCTCTGTCCTATTTTTTTCCTTGACTGCCCTTCCCTTCATCAGCTTACTTTCTTCCCTTACCCTAGTTTCTTACCTCACTTCACTTTCTTTCCTCACCTCAGTTTCTTCCCTCACCTCAGTTTCTTCCCTCACCCTACACTCTTCCTCTTCCTGCTCTCTTCTCCCTTGTTGATATTATATATATCAGTAATGTGAAATTTGCGTGACGTAGCATCACCATGGAATCTTCCTACAGAAGATATCTACAACTATTGCTAACTGCTTTTTAATGTTATTAGCATTCCCCATTTTCACAAGTGTGTCACACCCATCTGTGACGCTGTCTTCAACTGCTGCACCTCTCCTCTGGCTCTAGTATACAAAGTCTCCATCCTCAGGTCTTACCTTTGATAAATCAATGCTTAGTGTCTAAACATCTATCAAGGTTAAGGGACAGAATACCTTAAAATTACCTCTCGTCTTCTATAACTGTCTCCAGTATAAAAGTTGCCTACCAACCCGTCCTCCTACCATCCCGTCCTCCTACCATCCCGTCCTCCTACCAACCCGTCCTCCTACCAACCCGTCCTCCTACCAACCCGTCCTCCTACCAACCCGTCCTCCTACCAACCCGTCCTCCTACCAACCCGTCCTCCTACCAACCCGTCCTCCTACCAACCCGTCCTCCTACCAACCCGTCCTCCTACCATCCCGTCCTCCTACCATCCCGTCCTCCTACCATCCCGTCCTCCTACCATCCCGTCCTCCTACCATCCCGTCCTCCTACCATCCCGTCCTCCTACCAACCCGTCCTCCTACCAACAAGTCCTCCTACCATCCCGTCCTCCTAACAGCCCGTCCTCCTAATAACTGTCACAATTTTACATAGAATTCGCAGCCTCTTTCTAAATGTGGTTAGGTTAGGCTAAGGCTGCAACGGAAACATTACGATAATAAAAATAACATAAGAGACGATAAAAGAGTCTGCCAGGCGAACAGAAAAACAGGTAGCCAGTGATTGCGGCTCGTATAACTATGCCATATTTCAACTGTTAGGAAAAAGGACACATGTGTAAATGTGACATTTTATTGTGGCAACAAACAAAAATGATCTCACACACTTCTGTTCCATACAGTTAGGATACCAAGGTCAAACGAAGCATCAACATCATCGTATTTTCCCTAAGAGCATACCGAATTTGCAGCCCAGAGTTTCTTAATGTGGACTGTGCATACATATATCAAACCTTCACTTAACTAAAAATTTTCATCAAGAACTGTAAAAAAGAGCTCTCCAAATTATCAATTCACCACGCACTAACACAAAGTTATTCTTCCTAGCAGTCAAGTTGCCTTGAACGTTATATGTACATGCTAACACTAGAGTCGCCATTGCAATCAGTACATCCATCAAAGATCTGACCAGAACCAAAATGAAGAACCTTGAGCTAGTCAATGCATATGTTTACACAATCCCTTGAGGAGGCTGTGACAAGGTATACGTTGGTGAAACGACAACTTGAACAACGCATGTATGCAGCACAGAAATTTCCTCCAACCATGTTATGAGATTCAGTGACCCCTGCAAAGAAGCAAATTTCCGCAAGTGTAAATATCTTGAGTCATCTTTAATCACCATTTCAGACACCATTAAGCATAATAAAGGCAGCTTCGTCACTTCGGAGGTATTAGCTAGAATTCTACTCGAAACAATAAACCTTGCCATCACAGAGCAACCTAGAGTTACCTCCACTCATACTACTACTACTACCGCAACTACTGCCACTACTACTATTACGTTAACCACTAAGCCTACTCTTTCACCTCACGTGGTACCTATATACATCCTCTGCGCTCTCGTATTGTTTGTAACGACTGACATAGTTCCTGATGAGCGAAACGTTGCCACAAAATGTCGTATTAGTTACACACGTGTCCTCTTACCTATTGTATTGTCGGCTATTCTACCTTTATTACCAATATTTCAACTGTTCAAGGCTCTGTTAACAACCGGCCATTTGACTCTTTTTACAACTTTGCCATGTTGCTGTGGTTAAGAACACATGCTGCTGTATTAGACTGGAATATCCTGGTGCTCGGTTGAATCACCCAGGTCATGCACGTGGCATATCCATCAAATGGTTGGTATTGTAAGCTATTAATTTCATAAATTATGGGTTTGAAGTAAATTTAACTAAGGTGTTTAATTAGTCTTATACATTGTTATGTAAAAACTCATGTAAGACAGTGAAATTTGTTTCTAGTTCTATGTACTGAAATATCGGATATAATTCATGCATAACTCGCCGAGGTAAGGAGTTCCTAGTTAGTGTATGAAATGTATTTTTGTTTCCAGTGTACCTCTGACTGGACATGATTAGTACATTACTAAGAATTCAAATTAAATAAGATAGTGAAACTTTTGTAATCATAATTAGTTTAACTTTGTTTCATGAAGTGTCAGATAGATATTATACACAATTAGCCGACAAATAATTCTAATTAGTGTACTTTATTCTAGTTATTAAGTTAGGTGTAATGTATAATAATTATACTCAGGTGAATACGGGTATTAGCACATGTTTCTCCTGTGCCCAAGATCGAGATTCCTGACACAACTAGCGTCTCAGAAGATGAACGGAGTCATGACAAGAAGACTCAAGAAAAAAGAGGTACCTTTATAGGGATGTATTACGTTACGTTCATATGTAGTAAAGTTTCTTAAGAGAAATCTAAGAAATCAAAGAAGTGCTCATATATAGTAGGAAGGAGGGTAGTGGATCAGATGAAGGCGGAGAAATGGCTGGTGCATTCAGATTGTCCGTGAATATTGAAATAAGGATCTAGATGCGCAAGTGTGTTAGCCTGATGTTCATTCTTATTTTTTAGTATGATATGGGAGAGTGGCAAGACTAAATATAAATCCTCTCTGCTCGTAGGAAGAGTGTCTGTAGTCGAGCTGGTTCTAAACACTTTCTTCTGCTCTTGTTTTCTTCAACTATTTGAAGTTCAGTAAATTCCCATAAAGTCTTATTAAGGGATATTAAAACCAGAGCATTATATCGTAAATGAAGTATCTCTGGTTGATGAGATGAGAATGGAGGGAGAGCAGAGATTTAACAGTAGTTTGAACAGTTCATTGTTTATAAGGACTCCTTACGCTTAAACTATTACGTTCTTGCTACAAATAACATCGCCATGTATATTATATCACTCTTTTACTCATCACTTGTATCTTGTATCCACTAATTCTGTACATGAAAACAAATACAGCTCAGATTCTGTGAAACATCATATTAATAACAGAGTATATAATCTTCAAAATTATTTTTCAAGCACCGTTAGAATATTAGTGGTTGTTGTAGTTGTAGAGTAGTACGCGTGGGGGTAGCAATCGCCCTAAGAATGTCTCTAATGCAGTTAATAGTCTGAATACATATATATATAACTCGCTTTGAAAAATATGAACGTAGATAAGCATATTTACAGTGAAACGTGCAGTATAAACAGACTGACCAATATTTGTGTAGCCAGACTGATGCTTGGTTACAAGTTTCTTCGGAGTTTGGCATATACACAGACGATGATCAAATGGAATATTAAGTACGTGGTCAGCGTTATGGTCACTTTCTTGAACTTTGTGCTTGATTGTTCACTAATTGAAACGTATACACAAAGACAGTAAAATAGTCTATATGAAACGTCAAGGTATCCTTTCAGAGAAAATAAATTTTCAGTCATTTTAAGCAAATACCCTAAATTTGCTTGTAACAGATGAAGTATAAACTGGAACCTATTTCTTAGTTCTTCTGTTTATCTCTTTACCCTTACGCTGCCGTCCACAGGATAGATATAAAGTGCATTATTAACTAGCCGATACGGCGGCAAAATCTTAAAATTGAATCTTCTGAACTAAGGCTCTGTTCTTTAGTGTCCTTCTTGTCCTCCTCCTCTCTTCCTTCTCCTGCTTTAAATCCTCTTCTATCACTTATGTTTCGTCTCCTCCGTTTAACAAAGCTATTTTGGATGCCCTGAGCTCAGTGGTCTTATCTTCCAATTTCACCTCTCTAACTCAACCTCTTCCTTCATCTCCTTCTCCTCCTCCTCCTCATCCTCCTCTTTCTACTACTCATCCTCATTCCTCTCTACCTAAACCCTCTTCAGCCTCCGACTCCTGTAGGAGTCGGAGGCTGCTCCTTCACTTCTACCTCTTAGTCCTCTTTCCCCTCCCTTAGTACCATCTTTCCTACCTCCTCCACCTCTTAATCCTACTCCACAGTTACTACTTCCTCCTCTTCCTTTTCCCTCCTCCTCCTCCTCTTCACTGTACCCCCTCTTCTACTATTCCCGCCTCCACATCCCACTCCCTTCTTTTCCTAATCTTTCTCCTCTACCACCACTACTACCTCCTCTTCTTCCTCTTCCTCCTCCTCACTAAGGTTTACCCGCTGGTCCGTAGGTAAGTGGTCTGCCCATCAGGAATGAGGACCAACACGCGGGTGAGGTGGCGTCCATGTCCTTACATCTGTTGGACGCAATCAGACGCTTCCAGATCCGTCACCGACCCGACGATACGCTTAAGTTGCGTATTGGCCTCCACTCAGGTGAGGATCTCAACTCAAAGGAGTATATTCAGGAATCTTTACATAGGTGAATATCTTCACGTAAGTGTGAATCTTTAATCTTCACACGGGTGAGTGCATATCTAGGTGAGTGTGTACTCAGGTGAGTGCAAGCTTAAGTGAGTGAGTACTCTGGTGTCTAGTGAGGTGAGTGTATACAGGCAAATGAATATCTGGGTGAGTATGTATTCTTAGGTGTGTCTGTGTACTCGGATGAGTCTATGTACGCAAGCGAGTATTGACGCGGGGTAGTATGCGTTAGATGGTGGACAGAAAAAAATAATGGTTATGAAATAACTTTGGATTAACAGAATGTAGACTGTTTAGTGTGTACTCAAGTTATTCTATGTGGAGTTATGATTGTGTGTAGTTATGTTAGTGTGGAGCAAATTTATACCGTATTTAAGTAGGTTGTTCAATGTGTAGTTTGGTTATTCAGTATTTAGTTATGTTAGTGTGTGCTTTGGTTAGGTCAGTGGGTAGTCAGGTTAGTTAGCGTGTAGTTACGTAAGACTGTACACAGTCAGGTTACCTGTATATTCCTAAAATTGATGATACCACAATGACCTACTGAAGGCTCTTCAGGTGAATCTGACAGATTTCAACACCAGGTATGTGATGCATCCCGTGTGATGTAATGTGACATGGAAACGAATTATTCTCATCAAGTAACTGTTATATACAATAAGGCAACAATACACAGATGTTTCCAATTTATGTAAATAAAAAAAGACACCTACAGGTTGCATATTTAGTCTACTTACTGCTGCGTTGTTAGTATCCTCCGTGTGCGCCACTTTCTAATTAATGTCATCATGTAGCGAGTCTACCTCGCTCTTGTAACTTATTTCCTCTTCCTTTTCTTATAATCATATATATATATATATATATATATATATATATATATATATATATATATATATATATATATATATATATATATATATATTATTACCGACTGTTCAATAGCAGCACTGATAGCCAGGCTATTATGCAATATTCCGTCTTTCGCTCAGCCCATGCCACTGCCCTATTTATCCGTCACCCAAATGTTGGGTACTATCATGTCTATTCCTTTCCCAGGTCCAGTGTGTGCGGGAGTGGTGGGGCTAAAGATGCCTCGCTACTGCCTCTTCGGCGACACAGTCAACACGGCCTCCCGTATGGAGTCTACAGGACAAGGTGAGTAACCCCATTCCCCCAACTCTCACACATATACACACACGACTATAAAGCATAGTGAAACTGTACTTCGAGGGAGGAATAGCAGGTGCAGAGCACGAGAAGTCTGACTTTAGAAGTGGGAACCTCAAAGGAATGAGAGAATTCCTGAATGTAGTGCAGTGACAAAAGGATATCCATGGAAAGTAGGAAAGCAACATAAATGACATCTCAAAATTGCGGGCATTTTCCTCTCTGGATCGGAGCACTGAGTCTCTGAAAGAGGAAACTGGCTGCTCTGGGATTCTTGGATTCCCTGATGGTTTTTTCTCCTAACTCTTTCACGAATTTTAGAGCACAATTGTTCGATGCTTCGAGGGTTTTCGACACTACTGAGACGAAGATATAACATGACGGTAGCCCTCATATATGTATGTATGTATATATGTCGTGGTGAATAGGTAAAACTGGTCAATTAGCAAGAACTCATTTAAAATTAAGTCCTTTATAAAATTTTGTCTTATACGTTTAAAGATTTTTTTTTCATTAATGTTAATATAAAAAATAATAATTTTGTACCAAAAGAACCTTAGAAAACTTATTTAACCTTATTATAACAAGCGCAATTATTTAGGGAATATTTTTAGGAATTGTTAAATGTTGATGAAGATAGGGAAGCTGTGATTTCGTGTATAGGACAAGGAGGAATAACATCTTATAGGAGTGAGGAAGAACCAGTTGTGAGTGTGGGGGAAGTTCGTGGGGCAGTGAGTAGAATGAAAGGGGGTAAAGCAGATGGGATTGATATGATAAAGATAGAAATGTTAAAGGCAGGTGGGGATATAGTTTTAAGAGTGGTTAGTGTTTCTATTTAATAAATGTATGGAAGAGGGTAAGGTACCTAGGGATTGGCAGAGAGCATGCATAGTTCCTTTGTATAAAGACAAAGGGGACAAAAGAAAGCGTAAAAATTATAGGGGAATAAGTCTGTTGAGTATACCTGGTAAAGTGTATGGTAGAGTTATTATTGAAAGAATTAGGAGTAAGACGGAGAGCAGGATAGCAGATGAACAAGGAGACTTTAGGAAGGATAGGGGGTGTGTAGACCAAGTGTTTGCAGTGAAACATATAGGTGAACAATATTTAGATAAGGGTAAAGAGGTGTTTGTGGCATTTATGGATTTGGAAAAGGCATATGATAGGGTGGATAGGCGGGCAATATGGCAGATGTTGCAAATGTATGGAATAGGAGGTAGGTTATTGAAAGCGGTGAAAAGTTTTTACGAGGATAGTGAGGCTCAGGTTAGAGTATGTAGGGTAGAGGGAGATTATTTCCCAGTAAAAGTAGGCCTTAGACAGGGATGCGTGATGTCACCGTGGTTGTTCAATATATTTATAGATGGAGTTGTAAGAAAAGTGAATGCTCGGGTGTTGGCAAGAGGTGTGGGGTTAAAAGATAAAGAATCTGACACAAAGTGGGAGTTGTCACAGTTGCTCTTTGCTGATGACACTGTGCTTTTGAGAGATTCTGAAGAGAAGTTGCAGAGGTTGGTGAATGAGTTTGGTAGGGTATGTAAAAGAAGGAAATTAAAAGTGAATATAGGAAGGAGTAAGGTAATGAGGATAACCAAAAAAATAGATAACGGAAGATTGGATATCAGATTGGTGGGAGAGAGTATGGAGGAGGTGAATGTGTTCAGATATTTGGGAGTGGATGTGTCAGCAGATGGGTATATGAAGGATGAGGTGAATCATAGAATTAAAGAGGGGAAAAAGGTGAATGGTGCATTGAGGAGTTTGTGGAGACAGAACTTTATCCATAAAAGCAAAGAGGGGAATGTATGAGAGTATAGTTATACCAACACTCTTGTATGGGTGTGAGACATTGGTTGTGAATGTTGCAACAAGGAGAAGGCTGGAGGCAGTGGAGATGTCATGTCTGAGGGCAATGTGTGGTGTGAATATAATGCAGAAAATCCGTAGTTTGGAGATTAGGAGGAGGTGTGGGATTACCAAAACTATTATCCAGAGAACTGAGGAGGGGTTATTGAGAAGGTTTGGACATATAGAGAGGATGGAACAAAATAGAATGACTTTGAGAGAATATAAATCTGTAGTGGAGGGAAGGCGGGGTAGGTGTCAGCCTAGAAAAGGTTGGAGGGAGAGGGTAAATTAGGTTTTGAGTGCGAGGGGCTTGGACTTCCAGCAAGCGTGCTTGAGCGTGTTAGATAGGAGCGAATGGAGACAAATGGTTTTTAGGATTTGACGTGCTGTTGGAGTGTAAGCAAGGTAACATTTATGAAGGGTTTCAGGGAAACAGGCAGGCCGGACTTGATTCCTGGAGATGGGAAGTACAGTGCCGGCACTCTGAAGGAGAGGTGTTAATGTTGCAGTTTTGTAGCTGTAGTGCAAGCAAGCCTCTGGCAAGACAGTGATGGAGTGAATGATGAAAGTTGTTCTTTGTCGGGCCACCCTGCCTTGGTGGGAAACGGCCTGTGTGTTAAAAAAAAAAATGAAATTTATTTTCATCATTAGGTTCAGAATGATTTT
Source organism: Cherax destructor (assembly GCA_009830355.1). Classification (NCBI taxonomy): domain Eukaryota; kingdom Metazoa; phylum Arthropoda; class Malacostraca; order Decapoda; family Parastacidae; genus Cherax; species Cherax destructor. The sequence goes on from WNWK01012120.1 coordinate 47,267, forward strand.
TGCAAAATTACTGCATACACAAATTTTTGCTTGCCCAATTCGACAAGAAGAGCGTTGCTATTTAAGCCAAAATAGCAAGTTTTACTTATTCGGCACGACACACACACACACATACACACATATATATATATATATATATATATATATATATATATATATATATATGTGTGTGTGTGTATTTAACATGCATAAACTCAAGAATTATGGATTAAAATAAGGATCAGATGCGAAAAATGGGTTATAATAAGGGTATATACACCTGGAGAAGAGAGGAGTATATATAGAGAGAGATTTTGTGAGATGTAAGCGAGTGTTTGGGAAGTTTTGAACCAAGTGAGAGAATAGTTGTGGTGGGGGACATGAATGCTAAAGTGGGAGAAATGGTAGGAAAGTTTTGGGTGCCAGGTGTAAATGATAATGGGGGGCTTTTGATTGAAATTTGTATAGAAATGGGTTTAGTAATAGGTATTATATATTTTAAGTAAAAAGAATAAGTATACAAGATACGATATAGGGCGTAATGACAGTAGTTTGTTGGACTATATATTGGTAGATAAAAGACTGATGAGTAGACTTCAGAATGTATATGTTTATAGAGGGGCCACAGATACATCAGATAATTTTTAAGTTGTAGCTACCATGAGTGTAATAGGTAGATGGGATACAAGGGGAATGACATCAGTAGGTAAGAGAGAGGTGAAATTTATAAAATAAAGGAGGCAGTTAGGGTAAGATATAAACAACTTAGGCTAGTGAGAGTATAGGCAATGCAGTTGAAGATGTATGGGATAGATTTAAGAATGTAGTGTTAGAGTGTTCAGCAGAAATTTGTGATTACAGAAAAGTGGGTACGGGAAGGAAGAAGAGTGACTGGTGGAATGACAAGGTAAAGAGAGTAGCGAGATAGAAAAAGTTAGCATATGAGAGGTTTTTACAAAATAGAAGTGATACAAGGAAGGAGGAGTATATGGAGAGAAAAAAAATAGGTTAAGAGAGTGGTGAAGGAATGTAAAAGGAGAGCAAATGAGAGAGTGAGATGCCATCAACAAATTTTGCTGAGAATAAGAGAAAGTTTTGAAGCGAGATAAGTTGAGAAAGCCTAGGGAACGAATGGTATCACAGTTAAAAATATATACTTCCGAAAAATGGAAGTACATATATATTGAGGAACTTAAATGTTGATGAAGATTGGGGAAACTTTGATTTCATACATTTGGCAAGGAGGTGTAGCATCTTGTAAGTGTGAGGAAAAGCCAGTTTTGAATGTGGGAGAGGTGCTTGAGGCTGTTGGTAGAATGAAATAAGTAAATCAGCTGGGATTGACGGGATAAAAAGAGAAATGTTAAAAGCAAGTGGGGATATAGTTTTGGAATAGTTGATGCTTTTATTTAATAAATGTATGGAAGAGGGGAAGGTACCTCTGGATTTACAGAAAACATGTAATGTTCCTTTGCATAAAGGCAAAGGGACGAAAGAGAGTTAAAATTATAGGGGAATAAGCCTGTTGAGTATACCTGGTAAAGTGTATGATAGTTATTATTGAAAGAGTTATGAGTAAGAGGGAGAACAAAATCGTAGATAAACAAGGGGGCTTTAGGAAGGGTTGGGGATGTATAGACCAAATGTTTATGGTGAATCATATAGGTGAACAAGAATTAGATGAGAGTAAAGAGGATTTTGTTGCATTTATGGATTTATAAAAAGTAAATGATAGGCTGGATAAGGAAGCAATGTGGCAGATGTTGCAAATGTATGGAATAGGTGGTAGGTTACTGAAAGCAATTATTTCCCAGTAAAAGTAGGCCTTAGACAGGGATGTGTGATGTCACTATGGCTGTTCAATATATGTATTGATGGGATTGTAAGAGAAGTGAATGCTCGGGTGTTGGCAAGAGGTGTGGGATTAAGGGATAAAGAACCTAACACAAAGTAGGAGTTGTCACAGTTGCTTTTTTGCTGATGAACTGTGGGAGATTCTGAATAAAAGTTGCAAATCTTGGTGGATGAGTTTGGAAGGGTATGTAAAAAGAGGAAATTAAAAGTGAACATAGGAAAGAGTAAGGTAATGAGGATAACAAATATTTAGTTAATGAAAGACTGGGTATCAGATTGAATTGAAGGAGTATGGAGGAAGTGAATGCATTTAGATATTTGGGAGAAGACTTGTCAGCAGATGGGTCTATGAAAGATGAGGTGAGTCATAGAATTGATGAGGTGAAAAAAATGAGTGGTGCACTGAGGAGTCTGTGGAGACAAAGAACATTGTCCTTGGAAGCAAAGAGGGGAATGTATGAGAGTATAGTGGTACCAACACTCATATTTGGGTGTGAAGCATGGGTGGTGAATGTTGCAGCAAGGAGAAGGCTGGAGGCAGTGGAGATGTCACGGCTGATTGTTATTTGCAATTTGAATATAATGCAGAGAATCCGTAGCATGGAGATTAGAAGGCGGTGTGGGGTTTTAAAAGTATTATCCAGCGGGCAGAGGAGGGGTTGTTGAGGTGGTTCAGACATTTAGAGAGGATGGAACAAAATAGAATGACTTGGATGGCATATAAATCTGTAGTGGAAGGAAGGCGGGGTAGGGTTCGTGCTGGGATAGGTTGGAGGCAGGGGGTACAGGAGGTTTTGTGTGTGAGGGGCTTGGACTTTCAACAAGCGTGCGTGAACATGACATAGGAGCAAGTGGAGATAAATAGTTTTTATGACGACGTGCTGTTGAAGTGTGCGCAAGATAACATTTATGAAGGGATTCAGAGAAACCGGCAAGCTGGACTTGAGTCCTGGAGGTGGTTAGTAGAGTGCCTGCACTCTGAAGGAGGGGTGTTGATGTTGGTGTTTTTAACTGTAATGTGTGCACGCCTCTTAAAAGACATTGATGGAGTGAATGAGGATGAAAATCTTTCTTCTTTTTCGGGCCACCCTACCTTGGTGGGAAACGGCCGATGTGTTTATAAAAAAGTATAACTATCTCTCAGTCCACAATAGGATTCGAACCTGCGCATTCTGCATCAAGGTACACAGTCTTTTTACCACACAGCTAGACTGACAGAAGTACTGTGCACTTTGTTGTATTTTTATCAGTAATATTATAATGCATTGTATGCTGTAAGCTGACGTAAATTATGAATTAACGTATAGAGCACTAGATGACTTGTTGGTCCAAGTGCTCTGTAAATTACTCTGGTGTTCTCCTTGACTTCCACAGCGCTGAGGATCCACTGCTCATGCAGCTGTCGGGACATACTGGCAAAGGTGGGAGGATACGTGCTGGAGGAGCGAGGTCAGGTCAAGGTCAAGGGAAAGGGAGAGATGACCACCTACTGGCTACTTGGTAAGTACCATGTTGGTGCAGCGGATGAGGTAGTGAGATGGGCTGGGGTATTCGTAGGGGCTGAGGAAGTGGCCGAGGTTATGCAGTGGCTGAGGTACGGGTAGTGGCTGCGGTAATAGTAATAGAAGTAGCTGAGGCAGTGGTGGTCTTGAAATTGGAGAGACTGAGGTGGTGGTAGAGACTAAGGTTGTGTTAGTGGTTGAGGTGGTGGTAGAGACTAAGGTTGTGTTAGTGGTTGAGGTGGTGGTAGAGACTAAGGTTGTGTTAGTGGTTGAGGTGGTGGTAGTGTTTGAAGTGGTGGTAATGTTAAATTTAGTTTATATTAAAATGTCAAAGTATTAAACAGGTTTCCGAGTTGCATTGTTGGTGCAGAAGTCAAGAGTGAGTTGGGTTAGATGAGAAAGTTTCTAAAATATACAAATTTTCAGATAAACAGTAAAAAAAAAAAAAGCAGTTTTACGAAGTTTGCTCCAAAATTAGCTTAATTGCAAATTCCGCTTAAAATGGGGAGTTTTAATTAATGCATTATTACTAAATTCAGACTCCGTTGTAAATTAAATATTACCTGTTAAATGTTTACATGTTAAGCCAAAATTAAAAATGTCTGTTATTTCTAGCACAAAATGCTATTTTGAAATTAAATTTTATTTTCTCTAGGTAATACCATAATATAAATTGTTTAAATTATTAAAATACTTTTTTGTCTTCTCAATCTATCTAGGAGAAGATCCAGATCGCAAACGTCATCGTGAGCGGTCACGACGGCAGCGCGGGCTACAGGGCGTGATGCTGGCCAAGAATGGGTGTTTGGGCGGTCTGCGAGGCTCTCTGAAGGGTGCACGAGGTAGAACCTCGCCTCTGCCTCGAACCCTCAGCTTGGAATCTCCAAAACGCCTCAGGTTTGCCATGTCCGAGGAACTGACTAGCCGGACTCTGAATGAGGAGGCGCCATTTGACGGATCACCGCCTCCAGCCTCACCTGCCTCCGATGATTGTAGGATGCGCCGTCTCACTCTTGAAGTGAAGCGCAACTCGTGCCCTTGTATCAAGGAACACCGTGAGCAGACAGAGGAATGTCGAGGCCATGCCATCGTTACTTCGCCTCTGGACAATAGTCCACTGCTGTCTCCTCAGGGACTGATTATATCTCCCTTGCCGTCCATCACTGGGTCAGGACACGACGAGGTGTTAGCGGGAAGCTGTAGAGCATCTGTCATCGAAGTGGGTGTTTCGCGGCCTTCCAGTTTCATGGAAAACTCAGTGGAACCCGCACCACTCTTTTTCGACCTTCCTCCTTCGAACCTCTCTGGAGACGTGGATTTACGAATACGTTCTACCACGTCACTTCAAAAGCAGGATGTGACTCACAAAAACGCTTCCGATTTAGACTTGACGTTAACGGTATCTTCCACTCCGATTACGGGTGGCAGATCGTGTAGTGTGAGTGGCAATAGCTCCGGGTTCGGAGCCAAAGCTCGATGTTCGCTGTCTAGTGGTGGTAACGGTAGATGGCGATCCCACAGCATGGTCTTGCAGAGTGGCCGACGAGGCAGTGCTGCAGATAGTGACTCCATGGTAACTGGGACGCTGGCAGGAGAAGGCAGTGATGGGAGGGCGGCCCGTTTGCGCTTCTGTAGTAAACAGGATACTTGCTCCTCCTCCACTGAGTGTGAGGAGTCTGCTCCTCTCCTGGCTAGTGTTGTCAATTATAGAGTTATAAATGAGGTGCACAAGCTGCCAGAGAGAGAAACACCGGTGTAGCAAATCCTGTATTGTAGTAGCTGAGCAAAGTTTAATAAGATATTTTTAATTGTGAAGAACTGATAGTGATGACAAGATAAAGTCCCATGGGTTATAAATATTTCCTTTTAAATTCAAAGAAATTTAAGGAAAATTTTTTTTATAAAGCGTCATAAATCAGTTGGTCAATAGCTCTATAAATCATCCATATCATGAATGATTACAGACAAAGGAATTCACATCAACGTGTCTGATAATAGAGTAAAATCAGATAACATTTAATTTTTCTAAAACTTCATATCTCACTACTTTAGTTTTCTAACAGCGTCTCTGCTGTTTTACAAACGATGTTGCTGGAGTGAAAGAAAACTGACTTATTTTGTTTTACACAACAACAATGTCGCCGCAAAAAATGATCGAGCCAAACTTAAGGTCAGACGCTAAGGTGTTTCCTGAGCTGCAGAATGAAAACATTTGTTTTCATTCTCGGTTACTAGCCAGGGATAATTAGGTCTACGCCCACGCACATATAAAGAATCAATAAGTCGGTGTTCCCAAGTTCCTGGGAATAGTGGGGTCCATACTTCAGGACCACCAGGGATCATTGAGTTACTCTAGGACCACCAGGTATGAGATAATCAGTTCTTCAGGAACATCGGGTATCTCTTCGGCGATACTTCATGACCATCATGGGTCAGTAGGTTAGTATTCCCAGACAACCAGAGATCAGCAGATCGCTACTTCCGAATAACGAATAACACCGACCAGCATATGGGAGGGACGCGTATGCGGGACATTTTTAGATTGAAGAAACCCCTCAATAAATGTCTTGGTATCAACAAGCGTGTCTTGTATACTCTCAAGGGAAGTTCTTTGATGCCCATGAGGGGCTCGTAATCCAAGAAATTGGCCTTATCCTTCGCTTCCTTGATTGACTCCCATTTCCAGGGCGCTGTATGATCCCTATGAGTTTAGCGCTTCCCATGACAGTAATAATGCTTCAAGCCGCCAGGGATCATTAGATATGGACTTGATGACCACTATAATGTGCACGAGAAAAATAAACCGTGAAAATAGCAAAAGTAAAAATGGCATCAGCCAAAGAGTAAGCGGAAATGGCACATTTTTTCCATACCAGAAAGTATGTTAAAGCCATTTTACTTTTGATGTTTCAACGTTTGTTACTTTCACCTTACATATCCCTGGTAGTTTAAGTTCTGATCTACTGATCCTTGGTGGCATGTAAACTTTACTACCAATCATAGGGATGTGCTAAGCCCATAGTGCTCACAGCTCCTGGGAAATGGAAGGGAATCAAGATCGAGCAGAAGATGGGCCCAATTTCTTGAATCAAGTGTCCCTCAAAGACATCAAGGAACAGCCCTCGAGAGCATGCAGGAAAGACACACTAGCCTGAAGACGATTCCTGGTGCCATCGCTCCCACGGCCCGGTTCAAGACCAGGGCTCCTAGTTGGTGACCTGATCAACCAGGCTGTTGGTATAAGCCATACGCAGTTCAGCGAAGGCACCACTGCCTAGCTGATCGGGAACTATCTTGAATATTGGTAATTTCCATTATATATGAAGGGATGCTATTGAACAGTCTTGGTCCCTTGGTGTCTTTTATACTCGTGCATCCCTTCCATGTATTCTTGCACCTACTGCTGAACCTCTTGCTATTGAAGAAGTTAGTCAACGACAGTTTTCCAACCTAGAGATAAAAAGTAACTCAAAAACGACCTTCGGTGGGTACGCATCTTTTGTTTTAATGGTTCTCGTTATCCATCCTATAAATTTCCCTGCGTTTGGAACAGTAACATTTCCATGATCCCTGAATATAAATTTTTTTGTACTCTTACTACTAAGTCCCGTCACATTCTTCTTCTATTTATTGAGTAGTTTGAATTTGTTTTAACTCTGTTCCAGCTTACAATCAAATTAAATTTTTCCATAGCGGATTAACTTAAATTTGTCTTAAATGAGGATCGTATGGTTAGCTGTGGCTAACTGGAAAAACTGGTTAATATCAGTTTGCAGAATTATTGTCTTCAATGGACGTCACTCTTACAAATTTTAGTATGGTCTGCAAAGGATGATACAGTGCGATGACTTATGTCTGTCTATGTTGGATATAAAATTGAGAAAATATATTGAGGAGAGTATTGTGCCTTGAAGAAAAGAGCCTTTCACTGTGGCATCTTCTGATTTTACTATGTTAATTATTGCTCTTTACGTCCGATTTGTAAGGCAATTAACATTCCATGTTAATTGTCATTATGGTCTAACAACTCGACGAAAGGAGGAGCGACTTCTAATAAATCCTTTACTCTGGGCTGTGCACGTGATGCTGTGGCAACTCTTTCAAAGATTGTGGTACTGTGGGATACTAGTGTTATATCGGTCTGTTCTTATTTGCAATTGTTTTGCCTAAATCTTTATATAGTGGGCTATGTGATTGTGGGATGACCCATGTGTCCAGATTCCGTCTTCATAAAATATGTAAGGCATGTAATAGTGTGTTTATATATTTTTTATGAATAAAAAGTGCCGTGAGTCTATGCCTGGGACAGAGTGCATAGGCATACTATCAATAACTTCTTGAAAGTCGAGTGAGATTCGGGTAATGTCAGATATTTTGGAGATGTAGGCACTGTTTTGGTCTCATTGGTTGACAATAAATTTGGACTGTCATTCTTTAGCCCGATTAACCTCTCACTGCACAGTCGTAATGACTTCAGTATTTCACTCACATCTTTATTGTGTTTAGTGTAAGCTCCATTTCTTTCAGGGGAGGGACCGACACTGGATGTTTTTTTTTTCCTGGATATCGCATTTAAGAACAAAGTATCTGGGGTTTCTTTCAGTTCCATTAGTGGGTTTTGCTCCCTCTGTCTTTCCTGAATTCTCTGTGATACAATGCGTTTGGCTTAATGTTTTACATCTTACTAACCAGTAATTCTTTTTTTTTGCTCTTGAGTTGAGTCTGGAGAACGTTGTTTGTCACTCAGCACATCCTCTCGAGACACTGGTTTAAATTCATGTTACTCGTATAATCTTCTGAATATAATTCAGTAAATTCTTAATTTATCGGAGCCCAGGTAATGTACTTAATGTTGAAAATGAATTTGTTGAAGTTTCCCTTATGACAGTTTCTCATTCAGCGCTCAAGACAAAGTGTTTATGCTGGTATGAAGTTCAGTTAGGCTGTGGACCGAATTTGCTATACTCGACGCCGTTACGTTCTGTATCAGATTCTCATAATTGGTGGATAAATTTAAGGATATTTCCTGGTCTCGTCGATTGCACTATTTTCTGGCTTAAGGCTGCATTCACCCGTACACAGCCGCCCAATGGTATGTTAATCCCTAAAATAAGAGTTAAATTTTGCGCATAAACAGTTTAGCGAACACTGGAGGTTGCATGTCAGAAAGGCAGTGAGGTGGTCACTGCAAGATGCGTACGTCTCTAACCCTCCCCTTCCCAGACGCTGCGTTACCTTAAGAGGCACGTAATAACATGTTCATTTTTCCAGTTATATCATGAATTAAGGAAAGATTCTGGACTTCACCTTACGAAACAGACAAAGCAAATGCGATACTAATTATGGACAAGATAGATTATAGTGGAAAAATGACCTGTTATTAGAAGACAAGGGAACTTACGTGCCCCTTAAGGCGGTGGTGGGGTTTATTGTTAGTGCCTAGTGGTTGAGGTCTTCTCAGAAAGGGGTGCCTCTCCCCCCACTGGGTGCTTGTCTAAGAACCTATCATCTCTTTCGCAATAAGCGGTGAGGATATTTTCCTTTTCGTCTAAATTTGTTGAAATTTATGGCCGATGTTTAGGAACGTTTTATGGACATGAATTGTGGAGACATAATTTTGAAAAGTCTTACTCGCGTTGTGATTATGATTTACGTAATGTGAAAGTGAACTGGTCAGCAAGTTTCCATTAATAGTGTCAATTTGTTATGTCAGAAACGGAATATTTCTAAAGCGTTTTTGTTCTCCATATTCTGTTGGACTGTCCACTCTATCAACGAGCACGCAGAATTTACCTCCAACGTCGTCTTCGCTCTGCGGCCCTTTCTTTACCTTCCCTTCTTGCTGATGGACCCTCCTTTAATCCTGACTCTCTCATTGACTTTTTGACAGCAACTGACTTACTACACAAACTCTGAAGATTATACCTCTAGCACTCCCCTCAGTCCCTTCTACCTCAATCTCTTGCTACCCTCTATCCACTGTCCTGCTGCACTCCATACCCTACTAATCATCCCTCTCCCTCTTACAACCCATTTTCCCTGCATCCTGCCCTGCCCTGCTGCGCTGTATGACCCCTGTGGTTTAGCGCTTCTTTTGATTATAATAATAATCTAAAGCGTTTATTAACCACAAGGTTCTTGTGCTTCGTATATACGATAAAACTTCCACCAACTACGATGTCATAGTTCAGCTTCTGTTGTGTTAGCCTCACTAACACAACAGAGAAGCCCATTAACGAATAGAAAAATCATAATCTAGGTCTATTAGAAAAGTTTCACTCCCAGGAAGGGTATTGGGTCCCTTAAAGGGATCATCAGTATGTACATCAAGTACGTTAGGACCACCAGGGATCAATAAGTAGAGGACGTACCTCAAGGCCTCCAGGAAATAGAAGATAGATACTTAACACTAGGGATCAGCCAATGGTTAAATCAAGACCACTAGGAATTAGCCTGTATTTCAGTAAGGACTTCAGGATCACCAGAGATCAGTAGGTATTTTAGAATCACCAGGCGTCAGTAGGTAGGTACGTCAGGATCACAAACGATCCGTTGGTCGGTACTCCCAGACCCACAGGGATCAGTAGGTATTTCAGGACCATGATGGGTTAGAAGGTCGATGCTTCAGGACTACCAAGTTGGTACTTCAGAACTATCATGGGTTAGCAGATCGATGCTTCAGGACTGGGGTCTGCCTAGAGATCGTTCCGAAGTTCAACACCTCCGCAGCCCAGTCTTTGGCGAGGCCTCCCAGTGGAACGGCCTAATCAACCAGGCTGTCACTGCTGGCCGTGCATAATCCAACATAAGAACCACAGCCCAGCTAGTCGGGTACTGAAGGCAGTCGGTCTATTGGTTATTCCCCTTATGCATGGTGGGAGGCTGTTAAACCTCAATAAACATTAATTATATAACTGTGGCAGTTTATTCAAATTAAATACGTTTATAGTGGGGGCTATAGTCCACAGTCTAAAACAGGACTCCTATATAAATGCGATGTATTTTATTGAATGTAGCACACAGAGGAATAGGGTCGGTTCTGATGGTTAGACCAGAGTCTGCCTAAGAACTTTGTGGGATAAAACTATGACCTAACTATGGCCATCGTCCCTGTGGGTAAACTACAAATGTCTTCCCTTTAAATGAGTTTGCGGTGGATCCGTTTTCTAATGTATGGAGAAAAATAAGTATATAATTGCGAGATATTAATATTTAGAATGTTTAGCCTTTTGCATTATATCGAAGTTGACGGAATTTTTGATGATTGTCATGACACTATTGTCACACTCGTCGGGATGCCACTACAATATCAGTGCTTGTGGGCTGGCCTGGGCACTCCTAGCAAAAACGCTCACTCTGAACATATTTGCTCGGATTTCGTCTTATGCAACATTGCAAGCTCCTGATGAGGTGTTGATTACGTCACGAGAGGCCTAGAGCTATCTTTCAATTCCACCGTGGTTGTTTTACATCTTGCATCGCTTGTTAGCGATTTTCTTTGCATATTTATATGTCGTGCCGAATAGGTAAAACTTGCGATTTTGGCTTAAATAGCAGCGCTCTTCTCGCCGAATAAGGCAAACGAAAATTTGTGTATGCAATAATTTCGCAAAAATAATTTTGAACCTAACGGAAAAAATATATTTCATTGTGTTTATTTGTGTTTATTATTAAATTATTGTAAAATTATACCCCTGTGGTTTAGCGCTTCTTTTTTATTGTAATAATAAATTGTAAATTTATCTAAAATATATTTAGTTGGATTAGGTTAAATTAAATTGCCCTTTTTATAATGAGGTTAGGTAAGTTTTCTAAGGTACTTTTGGTAAAAAAAATATTAATTCTTACATTAACATAAATGAAAAATATATATCTTTAAACGTATAAGAGAAAATTTTAGAAAGGACTTAATTTTAAATGAGTTCTTACTCAAACCGGACATATCCCACCGAGGCAGGGTGACCTAAAAAGAAAAAAGAAAGTTTTTGTTTTTAAATTTTGTAATGTATACAGGATAAAGGGTTACTAGCCCCTTGCTCTCAGCATTTTAGTCGCCTCTTACGACAAAAATCGGGAACGAGATAAAAGATGAAAAACAACCACAGGGGGTGTTGAATGATAGCTCTAGGCATTTCGTGTTGCAAATAACACATCATACGGAGCTTGCAGTGTTGTAGAAATGAGTAAGAGGTCCCAGCAGATTCATTCAGAGGAACGTTCTAGCTAAGATTCTTAGCTAGAACCGACTGTCACAGGATATATGACCTAAAGGGTTTATTTCTCTCAAAGTATATTTGCTGAGAGTTTACTTTAATCATTATTTTAGGGATTAAAATATTCTTGACTGGTGGTAAGAAGGTTACGTGCAGCCTTAATGATCCTCGTGTAGTCGATAGGCATTAAACCATATTAACCATCCTGACTGTCACAGGATATTTACACCGAGAGGTATATTTCTCTCGCTGAATATAAACACTGAGTGTTTACATTAATCCCTATTTTAAGTGCTGAAATGTCCTTGTCTGGCGGCAATAGGGTTAACGTGCCCATAATGACCCTCAACAGTCTTTAAACCCATTAACCCAAAATCCATCTGATTCTCGACAAGAGCATACACTCCCAGCGGTGTATGACCCTCGTGTGTACCCACTTACAGGTTACTTTAGTTCCTTTTTAAGGAATTTAAATATTCTTAGTTGGTTGTTAAACGCACCTTAATGACCCACGAAGCTTATATAGGCTTCAAACCCCATTAATCAATCAATTGACTTGCATGGGATATGTACACCAAGAAATGTATTTCTCTCAGCATATATACACACAGAGTTTTCTTTAATCCTTATTTTAGGGTTGAAATTATTCGTGTCTGGTGGTGAAAAAGTTAAGTGCAGTCATAATGACCCATGTGTACACTATAGGTTTTAAAGTTCACTAACCAGCCAACTGATTCTCACAGTATATACTCGTATACACCGAGGGATGTATGTCTCCTAGTGTATACACACTGAGAAATTACTTCAGTAACTTAGAAATTACAGCATTCTTATTAATTGATGGTGAATAGTTTTCATGCAACATTAATGACCCTCCCGAAGGTCATAGGCTTTAATCCCCCATTAACTGTAATCTCTAGCCTCCTTCGCAACCGTTAGCAACAACGTTGGTCTGAGTTGATTCACAACAAATTGCATTCTATCAAGCCGTGTCCTCTTTAAGGGGGGCTCCTTGTCGTGGTAAAGAGGCTATCGGTCTGAGGAATTGGACCTCTTGGTCTTCTTCCTCAGACCGAACCTAATTACCCCCCAATTCCCCCTCCCTTTTCCCATCTTCCCCATCCTCCCTTTTCCCTTTCCTCCTCCCCCTCCTCCTCATCCCTCCCTTATTTCCTTCCCATTTTTACCCTGGGAGCTTCTCTCCACAGGCATTCTAGTTCCTAGGTAGGGGGAAGGGTACCGTGGTCCATTCCTATTCCGTTGAGGTTCTTGGCGGTGGTGTAGTTTGCCGTGGAATCTGGATCGCCTGGGGATGTCCCAATCCTCTCCGGTCTCCCGGGGGTGGCCTTGGGTATCTTTCGGGCGACGGTGTATCTCTGGAGGCCACCTTTCGGATTCCGGGGTGGTGGCCGAAGGCGGTATGCTTTTGGCGGATATCCGGCCGCCCTCTCTTTTGTCCGCCGAGGTGGCTCGGTGGATGTGAGGTTGCTATCCCGGATTGCTGGTTTACTGGCATGAAGGGTAGGGTATGGCACGGGTTCCATGCAGCATCTGCACTACTTGCGGTGTTGAGGTCCTCTTGGGCGCGGAGGGGATTTATGCCCTTTCATTCCTCCTAGGAGCTATTCCTCCACGTTCCCCCTTTTTTATTCTTTTTTATTTTTATTTTCTTTTCTTCTTTCTTTTTTTCTTAAAAACAAAAAGAAAGAAGTAACTAACCATGGATGCCCTAATCCGTGACTCTACCCCAGGGCCCCTTGATACCGCACCTAGTTCTGACCCTACCTTGTTAATGGATAACTCTTCGGACAACCCTAATACCCCTATACCTGAAGCAGGTGCCAGTTCGTCACCTGCTTCAGGTCCCAGGGACCTGACTGGCCCTTTCGATACATCTGACCTTCGCTCTTCTCTGACCTTGATTCCGGCTTCTCCCTCGACGGTGCGGCACTTTTCGATTCGCTCGCCCGTCTCACATCGGACCACCCCTGGTCCAACACCCAAACGACCAAGACCCACACATGACGATTCGACACTTTCTTCTCGTTCCTCTCAGAAACGACAAGCTCGTCGCGCACTCCCCTTAAACTCTCTGTTTCAAACTACTCCATGAACAAAGTTTTTTACTCTGCGACCGACTTCTCCTAATTCCTATCTTTCAGACCATAGTATTGGTAAGGCTCTGCTACGCCATGTTGGTAAAGACATCTCATTTCACGCTCTCAAGAGTGGCACTCGCATCATCACGGTCCAGAATGCTGGCCAAGCTCGCGATCTTTCTCTTCTCACAACCATAGATACTACTACTGTTACTATTGACAAGCACCATTCCCTCA
>WNWK01012121.1:0-61150 GCA_009830355.1 Cherax destructor
GGTTGCAAATGCTGCAGCGAGGAGGAGGCTGGAGGCAGTGGAGATGTCCTGTCTAAGGGCAATATGTGGTGTAAATATTATGCAGAAAATTCGAAATGTGGAAATTAGGAGAAGGTGTGGAGTTACTAAAAGTATTTGTCAGAGGGCTGAAGAGGGGTTGTTGAGGTGGTTTGGTCATTTAGAGAGAATGGATCAAAGTAGAATGACTTGGAGAGCGTATAACTCTGTAGGGAAAGGAAGGTGGGGTAGGGGGTCGTCCTAGAAAAGGTTGGAGGGAGGGGGTAAAAGAGGTTTGGTCGGCGAGGGGCTTGGACTTCCAGCAAGCATGTGTGAGCGAATGGTTTTTGGGACATGACGATCTGTTGGAGTGTGAGCAGGGTAACATTTTGTGAAGGGATTCAGGGAAACCAGTTAATTGATTTAGTTGGACTTGAGTCCTGGAAATGGGAAGTACAATGCCTGCACTTTAAAGGAGGGGTCTGGGATAGTGACAGCTGGGAGGGACTATTCTCAGCTGTCGTATCTGAGCGCCTCTGCAAAGACAGTGATTATGTATGAGTGTGGTGAAAGTGTTGAATGATGATGAAAGTATTTTCTTTTGGGATTTTTTTTCTTTTGTCACCCTGCCTCGGTGGAGACGGCCGACGTGTTGAAAAACAAACAATATATATATATATATATATATATTTTATATATATATATATATATATATATATATATATATATATATATATATTATTTTTTATTAACACATCGGCCGATTCCCACCAAGGCAGGGTGGCCCGAAAAGAAAACTTTCATCATCATTCACTCCATCACTGTCTTGCCAGAGGGGTGCTTTACACTACAGTTATAAAACTGCAACATTAACACTCTCCTTCAGAGTGCCGGCACTGTACTTCCCATCTCCAGAACTCAAGTCCGGCCTGCCGGTTTCCTGAATCCTTCATAAATGTTACCTTGCTCACACTCCAACAGCACGTCAAGTATTAAAACCATATGCCTCCATTCACTCCTATCAAATACGCTCACACATGCTTGCTGGAAGTCCAAGCCCTCGCACACAAAACTTCCTTTACCCCTCCCTCCACCCTTTCCTAGGCCGACCCCTACCCCGCCTTCCCTCCACTACAGATTTATACACTCTCGAAGTCACTCTGTCTCGTTCCATTCTCTCTACATGTCCAAACCACCTCAACAACCCTCCTCAGCTCTCTGCACAATCGTTTTGGTAATCCCGCACCTCCTCCTAATTTCCAAACTCCGAATTCTCTGCATTATATTCACACCACACATTGACCTCAGACATGACATTTCCACTGCCTCTAGCCTTCTCCTCGTTGCAACATTCATCACCCATGCTTCACACCCATATAAGAGCGTTGGTATAACTATACTCTCATACATTCCCTCTTTACTTCCATGGACAAGGTTCTTTGTCTCCACAGACTCCGAAGTGCTCCACTCACCCTTTTCCCCTCATCAATTCTATGATTCACCTCATCCTTCATAGACCCATCCGCCGACATGTCCACTCCCAAATATCTGAATACATTCACCTCCTCCATACTCTCTCCCTCCAATCTGATATCCAATCTTTCGTCACCTATTATTTTTGTTATCCTCATCACCTTACTCTTTCCTATATTCACTTTCAATTTTCTTCTTTTACACACCCTACCAAATTCATCCACCAACCTCTGCAACTTCTCTTCAGAATCTCCCAAAAGCACAGTGTCATCAGCAAAAGCAACTGTGACAACTCCCACTTTGTATTTGCTTCTTATCTTTTAGCCCAACACCTCTTGCCAAGACCCTCGCATTCACTTCTCTTACAACCCCATCTATAAATATATTGAACAACCACGGTGACATCACACATCCTTGTCTAAGGCCCACTTTTACTGGGAAATAGTCCCCTTCCCTCCTACACACTCTAACCTGAGCCTCACTATCCTCATAAAAACTCTTACTGCTTTCAGTAACCTTCCTCCTATTCCATACACCTGCAACATCTGCCACATTGCCCCCTATCTACCCTATCATACGCCTTTTCCAAATCCATAAATGCCACAAAACATCTTTACCCTTATCCAAATACTGTTCACCTATATGTTTCACTGTAAACCCTTGGTCTACACACCCCTACCTTTTCCCAAAGCCCCTTGTTCATCTGCTATCCTACTTTCTGTCTTACTCTTAATTCTTTCAATAATAACTCTACCATACACTTTACCAGGTACACTCAACAGACTTATTCCCCTATAATTTTTGCACTCTCTTTGTCCCCTTTGCCTTTTTACAAAGGAACAATACACGCTCTCTGCCAATCCCTAGGTACCTTACCCTCTTCCATACATTTATTAAATAATAGCACCAACCACTCCAAAACTATATCCCCACCTGCTTTTAACATTTCTATCTTTATCCCATCAATCTCAGCTGCCTTACCCCTTTCATTCTACCCACTGCCTCACGAACTTCCCTACACTCACAACTGGCTCTTCCACACTCCTACAAGATGTTATTCCTCCTTGCCCTACACACGAAATCACAGCTTCCTGTCTTCATCAACATTTAACAACTCCTCAAAATATTCTCTCCATCTTCCGATACCTCTAACTCTCCATTTAATAACTCTCCTCTCCTATTTTTAACTGTCAAATCCATTTGTTCTCTAGGCTTCCTCAACTTATTAATCTCATTCCAAAACTTTTTCTTATTTTCAACAAAATTTGCTGATAACATCTCACCCACTCTCTCATCTGCTCTCTTTTACATTGCTTCACCACTCTTTTAACCTCTCTTTTTCTCTCCATATACTCTTCCCTCCTTGCATCACTTCTACTTTGTAAAAACCTCTCATATGCTAACTTTTTCTCCCTTACTACTCTCTTTACATCATCATTCCACCAATCGCTCCTCTTCCCTCCCGCACCCACTCGCCTGTAACCACAAACTTCTGCTGAACACTCTAACACTACATTTTTAAATCTATCCCATACATTTTCAACCCCATTGCCTACACTCTCACTAGCCCATCTATCCTCCAATAGTTGTTTATATCTTACCCTAACTGCCTCCTCTTTTAGTTTATAAACCTTCACCTCTCTCTTACTTACTGATTCTATTTTCCTTGTATCCCATCTACCTTTTACTCCCACTGTAGCTATAACTAAAAAGTGATCTGATATATCTGTGGCCCCTCTAAAAAACATGTACATCCTGAAGTCTACTCAACAGTCTTTTATCTACCAATACATAGTCCAACAAACTACTATCATTACGCCCTACATCATATCTTGTATACTTATTTATCCTCTTTTTCTTAAAATATGTATTACCTATAACTAAACCCCTTTCTATACAAAGTTCAATCAAAGGGCTCCCATTATCATTTACACCTGGCACCCCAAACTTACCTACTACACCCTCTCTGCATGTTTCTCCCACTTTAGCATTTAGGTCCCCTACCACAATTACTCTCTCATTTGGTTCAAAAGTTCCTATACATTCGCTTAACATCTCCCAAAATCTCTCTCTCTCCTCTACACTCCTCTTTTCTCCAGGTGCATACACGTTTATTATGACCCACTTTTCGCATCCGACCCTTATTTTAATCCACATAATCCTATATATATATATATATATATATATATATATATATATGCAACAAGGGGGGGTTGACCTGTATGTCACAGAGTCGCTCATTTGCTCAGAACTAGTAAACACCTCAAATCATGTAGTTGAAGTTTTGGCAGTAAAGCTTGAAAACCAAAACTTTGTCATTGTGGTTGTATACAAGCCTCCAGATGCAACTTCCAAGCATTTCCGGGAGCAGCTTTTGAAAATTGACCACGTTCTGGAAAATCTCCCATCTCCTGCCCCAAGCATCTTGTTACTAGAAGAGGATTTCAGCAAATAATATTTTAGCAGAGATCATCCCAGGAGGCAACTCAGACGAAAATTAACACACACATGAGCTACTAAATCTCTGCAGCAAATTCACCTTAAACTAGCAAATATTAGAGCCTATAAGACTAGAAAGTATGCTGGACCTCATCTTCACTAACAACGACGATCTGATACGTAATATAACCGTATCAAAGACAATACACTCAGATCACAATATAACAGAATTACAGACATGTATGCACAGGGCTCCTGACCAGCAAAATGTGATCAGTCATGAGGGTGTCTTCACAAAATTCAATTTCAATAACAAAAACATATAATGGGAACAAGCCAACCATATCCTAAATGAAACAAGCTGGGAAGATATCCTAAACAACACACATCCGAACATTTGCCTAGAAAAAATAAACTCTGTGGTTCTTGAGATGTGCTCAAGGCACATTTCATTAAGAAAAAGAAAGAGAAGATGTAAACTAGAAAGAGAGATGCGCTCCCTATACAGACGAAGGCGAAGAGTCACTAATGAAATTACAAAATATAGAACTTAAGCTGAAGGAATCCTACAGGAGACAAAAATCGCAGGAAGAACTAAAAATCCATAGAAGAAACTGAAAAAAAAATCTTCACTTATGCCAAAACTAAGGAAAAAACAACATCCAGTATTTAGCCCCTGCTAAGGACATACGACTTAAGTGTTCAGCGAGACGCTGCCCAGACTAAGAGTCAACAATCCAAATAAATTCTCTATGAACGAGACCCAAAATTTGGTCATCTCATAAATCTCGGATATTATCCTAACACCATAAGACTTTGAAAAGGCAATAAATTACATGCCCATGCACTCTGCCCCAGGCCCAGACTCATGGAACTCCGTGTTCATCAAAAACTGCAAGAAGCTCCTGTCACGTGCCTTCAGCATTCTGTGGAGAGGGAGCATGGGCACAGGGGTCATCTCACACTCACTGAAAACAACAGACATAGGTCCACTCTACAAAGGTGGCAGTAAAGCAGTTGCAAAGAACTACAGTCCGATAACACTAACATCCCATATGAAAAAAATCTTTGAAAGGGTTCTAAGAAGCAAGATCGCCAACGACCTAGATACCCATCAGTTACACAACCCAGGGCAACACGGATTTAGAGCAGGTCGTTCTTGCCTGTCCCAGCTACTGGATCACTATGACAAGGTCCTGGATGCTGTAGAGGATAAACAAAATACAGATGTACTATACAAAGACTTTGCAAAAGCTTTCGACATGTGTGACCAAGGTGCAATAGCGCACAAAGTTGGTAGATGGATCTATAATTTCCTGACAAATAGAACACAAAGAGTAATAGTAAACAGAGTAAAGTCTGAGGCAGCTACGGTGAAAAGCTCTGTTCCACAAGGCACAGAACTCGTTCCATTTCTATTCCTCATCCTCATATCTGACATAGACAGAGATGGAAGCCATAGCTCTGTGTCTTCCTTTGCAGAACTGCATCAGGGTATACAACAAATTTTAACCATATAATAGAGCGAAAAAGTAATGTGAAGGACCTGGGAGTGATAGTGTCAGAGGATCTCGCCTTCAAAGACTTCAACAATGTATCTACCACATCTGCTAGGAAAATGATAGGATGGATAATGAGAACCTTCAAAACTAGGGACGCTAAGTCCATGATGATTCTCTTCAAATCGCTTGTTCTCTCTCTAGGCTGGAATACTGCTTCAAGGCAGGCGAAATTGCTGACCTGGAGAGTGTACAAAGAACATTCACGGCACACATAAGTACGATAAGGCACCTAAATTACTAGGAATGATTGAAGGCCCTTGATTTTTATTCCCTGGAACTCAGGCGAGAGAGATACATGATACACACTTGGAAATTCCTAGAGGGATTAGTACTATAATTGCAAACGAAAACCACTCTCTATGAAAGCAAAAGACTCGGCAGGAGATGCAACATTCCCCCAATGAAAAGCAGGGGCGCCACGAGTACGCTGGGAGACAATGCAATACGTGTCCGGGGACCAAGACTGTTCAACTGCCTCTCTAAAATAGCAAATTTCACCTATTCGGCCTTCAAGAGGGAGCTGGACAGATACTTGAAGTCGGTGCCGGATCAGCCGGGCTGTGGACCGGTCCACGGGGGCGTTGATCCCAGGAATACATTCCAGGTAGACTCAGGTGTGTATATATATATATATATATATATATATATATATATATATATATATATATATATATATATATATATATATATATATATATATATATATTTTTTATGAGGATATGATTCCACTGAGAAGAATACAAGCAGCCTAGAACAGAAAGGCATCTAGGGCTCCATGAGCTTTATCATACCTTTTCCATCTTGTTTCCATTCACTGTTCAGTGTGTTTCATTTCCTGACAATTCTGTGACTGAAGAAATACTTCCTAACATCCCAGTGACTCTTCTGAGTTTTCAACTTCTGTCTGTGACCCCTTGTTTCTGTGTCCCATCTCTGAAACATTCTGTTTCAGGTTGTTATCATGTCTTCCTTGTCTCTCCCGTCCTCCGGTGTCGTCAGGTTGATTTTCCTTGAACTCTCCTCGTTGGATATACCCCTTAGCTCCAGGACTAGTCTTGTTGTCAATCTTTGCACTTTCTCTAATTTCTTGACGTGATTGGGCAGGTGTGGGTTCCATACTGGTGATGCATACTCTAATATGGGCCTAACGTACACAGTGTACAGTGTCTTGAATGATTCCTTACTCATGTGTAGAAACTCTTAGGTTTGTCAGGCGCCCATGTGCTGCTGCAGTTATTTGGTTGATGTGCGCATAAGGAGATGTGCTCGGTATGAAAATTACCCCAAGATTCCTTTCCTTGAGTGAGTTTTGCAGCCTTTGGCCCCTTGTAGCCCCGTGGCGTGGTGGCTAAACTCTCGCTTCACACGGCGAGGGTTGAAACATTGGGCGTGTTTCCTTACACCAGTTGTCTATACGTATTTCCCATCAGTAAAATGGGTACCTGGGTGTTAATCGACTGGTGCGGGTCGCATCCTGGGACAAAACTGACCTAATTTGCCCGAAATGTTCAGCATAACAAGCGGCTTTCTATATAGTAGTATGTCATTGATGTCAGCTAGGCCTGTATACCATGTACATGTACTTGTAGAAATATAAATATTTTTATTATTATTATTGTTATTATTATTATTATTATTATTATTATTATTATTTGGCCTCCTAGGCTGCAGTCTGTCTACGGTCTTCTTTGACATTCCCAATCTTCATGACTTTGCATTTGGCGGGGATAAACTCCAGGAGCCATTTGAGGGAACAGGATTGCAGCCTGTCCAGATCCATTTGTAGTCCTACCTGATCCTCATCCGCTTGAAGTCTCAGCATTAGCTTCATAGTTTGCGATCGGGGACACCTATGCCTTCCGTCATGTCATTCGCATGTATAAGAAACAGCACCGGATCTATTACAGACCCTTGTGGAACCCCGCTCGTCACATGAGCCCACTCTGAACCTAGTCGCGTACCATCACTCGTGGTTGCTTTCCTGTCAGGTTTCCTTGATCCATTACAGTGCTTTCCTGTTATTCCTGCTCCTCTATATTTTCCATTAATCTGTTGTGCGGAACTGAGTCCAAAGTTTTTTTACATTGCAATAAAATGGAGTCTACCCACCCATCTCTCTATTCTTTTACTCCTGTCACCTTGTCGTAAAACTCTAGTAAGTTATTGACATAGGATTTTCCTTGCCTGTAACCGTGCTGGTTATCGTACATAAGCTCATTCCTTATTTACGATAACCAGCACGGTTTCAGGGAAGATAAATCCTGTGTCACTATACTAGTGGAGTTTTATGACAAGGTGTGTGTATGTGTGTACCCACCTACATGTACTCACTTATGTGTGGTTGCAGGGGTTGAGTCACAGCTCCTGGCCCCGCTTCTTCACTAGTCGCTACTAGGTCACTCTATCCAATTTCCAAGAGCCTTATTATACCTCACCTTAAAGCTATATATGGATCCTGCCTTCACTATTTCACTCTCCAGCTTATTCCACTTCCTGACAGCTCTAAGGCTAAAGAAGAACTTCCAGACATCTTAATTTTCAACTTCCAGTTTTGTCCCCTTGTTCCTCTGTCCCATCTCTGAAAAATTCTAGCCCTCTCCACTTTGTCAATTCCTCTTAGTATTTTATACTAAGAGGAATTGACTTCTTACTTAGATGTCGAAATGCTTGGCTTTGGCTTCTTTACACCTTCAGGTAAGCCATGGGCTCACTCTGGTTTTTCCATTTTTTTCTGTTACCTCCTGCAGTTTATGGTCACTTGTTCCATCATTTCATTTACTGTCTTATCATTTAGTTCTCTTTCCCACTGCACCTTCTGCAGGAGTTGCCTCATACCTGTGTAATCCCCTTTTTTGAAGTTTGGCTTTTCCTGTCCTCCAGTGCTGCTTCGTTCTCCACTGTTAACTCTACAAACTATTCGAAACTCAGGACCACATGATCACTAGCGCCAAGGGGCTTTTCGTGCGTAATATCCCCTGTGTCTGTTCAAACTGAGTGCTAGGTCCAACCTTGCACGTACCTCATCTCTCTCTCTCTCTCTCTCTCTCTCTCTCTCTCTCTCTCTCTCTCTCTCTCTCTCTCTGTGGTTGTATCCTTTACATGTTGGTGAATGATCTTTTCCAGTACTTTCTCCAGCATCTTAGCCCTTCACGTTGACGAGTAACTTTGCCCTACCCATGTTTCCCTTCTGGCCACCTCAGCTAGTGTATCCACCATTGTTCTAATGCTCTAAATCGTACTCTTGTCTTGATCTCTTGCTGTTTAGTATCGGGTTGTACATCACTGCTATCATCACCTTTGGGCCCCCAGTGTGAAGTGTTCCTACTATGCAGTCATCTGCTTGCCATCTGTTCATTCCTCCAGTCTCCTCAAAACTCCACTGGTTTTTGATGAACAGTTCAATTCCTTCCTCCTCTCCCATTATTCCCTGTCTTTCCTAAGGAGCTGATATCCAGTTGGAATGATCACATCTGTTATTATCCTCGTGATATTTCTCTCTATGAGAGCTATGATGTCTGGGTATGCCTCAATTATTCTTTCTTGCCATTCCTCACTTAAGTTTGTTATTCCAAATTCAATGGAGTATTGTACCTTTAACTTCCTTGCCTGTACTTTATTCTGGGAGGAGGGAGGGGTTGGTGTGGATTAGGGATGTGGAAGGCAGGCAAAGATATTATGGAAGGCTGCTGTGATGGTCATATTAATGTTGATGGGTGGGGCTGTGGAGTGTGGCTTTTTTCTAAGTAATGTGTTTGGTTGGTATGGGATGATAGAGGTTAACAGAGTTCAGTGAGCATTTATGTTTGATGTTTACCCCTAGAGTGAGCATTCCTGTCTGTCGATGCCTGCCTTGTCTCCCTTTCCTTCCACTGGTGTCTTCTTGCTCTCACTCTCAGTTGTTACCATTCTTTTTGTGTTCTCTAGCAGTCGTGGTACACTTCCTGATATTCTCTGGAATCTTTTAACAGTGGTTTCTCTTGTAAGATCTTGTTCCGTACCACCTCTGTCTTAAATGTCAATTTGACCGGGCGATTTTTTCCGTCTAATATCCACCAATTTTGTGATAACTTGTTAGCTGGGACATATCCTTCTCTCATGTTCTTGCAATGATGCTTTCAATCTCTTTTTTCTCCCAGTGTTTTCTTTCATCATATGTCTTCCTTTCTGTCTCCTGAAGCCCATGAATAATTATTGACCTCTCCCTCTCTTCTTCCCATTTTTTCCCTCCATATCTCTAGATCCGATTTAGGCATTTCCTCTGTTGTTTCCCTTATCATATCCTGGGCACCCCAGTTGCCTGATATCAATCCTGCAAGAGACTTCTTAGCTCCTTCCACTCCTTCAGGCCCCTCGCTGTCCTCTGATGCTCCTGTTTCCATCACCATGCTTTTTTTCAGTCTGTATTTATATCCTGCCTCAGCACTTTCAGTTCTTCCACTAGGCTCTGTATCTTTGCTTCAGCATCTACAGCTCGTATCTCCAATTGCACTTGAATATATCTTCTCCATCATTGTAATGCAAAGCTTGTTTAGCCCTTTTTCCACTTTTGTTCCATTTTGCTCTTGAGCTTTCTTCCCGTTCTTCCTTCCCTGTCCAGTCATCCTCAGTTCCCTTGTCTCTGTGTCCTACCTTGTGAGATCCCATTTTTTTGCTTTATCCTGTTAGGATGCTCTAGCTTCTGCAGTCTGTAAACTTTCTGTAGAGGTGTGTGTGTGTGTGTGTGTGTGTGTGTGTGTGTGTGTGTGTGTTTGTGTGTGTGTGTGTGTGCATACTTACCTATTTGTACTCACCTTGCTCCTTGCCCCTCCTCTTTGCTGGTCGCTACTGTACTCACCTAATTGTGGTTGCAGGGGTCGAGATTCAGCTCCTGGCCCCGCCTCTTTGCTGTCCGCTACTGGGTCTCTGCTCTCCCTGCTCCATGAGCTTTATCATACCTTGTCTTAAAACTATGTATGGTTCCTGTCTCCACTATATCTTTCTCTAGACTATTCCACTTCCTGACTACTCTGTGGCTGAAGAAATGCTTCCTAACATCCCTTTGACTCATCTGAGTCTTCAGCTTCCAGTTGTGTCCCCTTGTTTCTGTGTTCCCTCTCTGGAACATCCTGTCCCTGTCTACCTTGTCGATTCCCCGCAGTATTTTGTATGTCGTTATCATGTCTCCTCTGACCCTTCTTTCCTCCAGTGTTGTTAGTCCTATTTCCCTCAACCTTTCTTCATAGGACAGACCCCTGTGTGTGTGTCTCTGTGTGTGTTGGGGGAGGGAGTTCATGTGTGCATGTCTACTCACCTATTTGCAATCGCTGGGTTGACACTCGGCTCCTATCCCTGACTCTCAGCTGGCTGCTTAGGATTTTATTCTTTTTCGACTGGATTAGCCCTGTCATACCTATTCTTGAAACAATGAATGGATTGTGCCTTTACCACTTTCTGTGACTAACATTTGTGACTCACCTGAGCTTCTACCTTCCTGCTGTGCTTTTATATATCTGATTCCTGCATTACTAAACACTCTGTGAATTCCTGTCAGTATTTTGCACTTCGTAATCATGTCACCGATGGTTCTCTTGTGTAATGTAATCAGACTTAGCTCCATTGAGTTATCCTCGTAGCTCATACTTGTCAACTTTAGAACTAGTCTTGTTGTAAACATTTCCACTTTTTCCAACTTCATGATTTCCTTTATCAGATGTGTATTACATTGTGGCACTGCATACTCCAAGGCCGATCTGACGACACATGTCGGATATAGTGTCATCAGTGACTACTTGTTGAGGTTCCTGAAAGCTTTTATATTTGCCGGCTTTGTGTGTGTTGCAGCAGTTAACCGGCTGATGCTTGTCTCAGAGAAAATTATTGAAAATATGCTGACCTCGAGGTCCTTCTCTAGCATTGCAGCCGTTTATCACGAGTATGTTGAAAATGGTATAAAATACTGACAATTTGATGAATAAGACACCTGTACTTAGCTCTGTGAAGAGTGTCTTGTGTGCTCTTTGTGAATCTGAACAAGATGTCCTCTCTGAGCTACTCTACCAGCAGCTGAAGGAAGAACTGAGGGTAGCTAAGCTTGAGATACAGCGACTCCTGAGGAAAACAAGAGGATTCGTAGTAATCCTCCTGTTGAGAATCCTCAAGCAAAGAAAGGAACCTGGACAGTGGCTGGAATGCATGGGACAAAGTTAAGGATCAAGAGGACGGATGGAGAGGTAGAATCAACGAAGATCCAGGAAACTGTTGTGGAAACATCGAACCGATTCTCCGTGCTTTCATGGGGCTTGGATATAGGATATTGTTAGCCGTCTGAACATCATGAGAGGTAATGGGAGCAATCCTATTATCTGTCTCAGTGCAGGAGGCAACGATGTTGGCAGACGTAGTAGTGAGGACCTGACTAGCAGGCATAGGTCAGCAATAGACATAATTAGGAAGAAGGGTGGGAACCCTGTTATATGTGATATTTTGCCAAGGAGAGGAGTTGGAGATGAATGGTCTCCAGGGCAATTGGTGTCAATTGCTGGCTGGACAAATACTGTAAGGAAAATGCAGTAATATTCATTGACAACTGGGATCTCTTCTATGGCAGAAGTGACATGTATGTCAGGGATGGGGTTCACTTATCTAGGTCTGGGGTGGGGGCACAGGCAACTGCAGTGGAGGGAGCTGTTAGGGCTTTAAACTAGTAAAAGTTAGTGGTATGGGTTTTGGGGTAAAACAGTGAAGTCCCAGTGTAGTAATATTATGAGTTCTAGGGGAACTAGTAATAGGCAGAATAAGGTGGATACTGGAAAGCCAGTGGCACTAGATGACAAGGACAGCAATAGGTATAGTAGAAAAACAGAAATGAGCAGGAAGGGTAAAGAGTAAGGAGGGTCTTTAAATATATATAATAGTACGTGTCGTAGTGCTAGAAATAAGATAGACGAGTTGAGATTAGCTGCTAGTGCAGGTAACATTGATGTATTTGCCATAACTCAGACGTGGTTTAATTCGAAAAATCGAGACATGCCAGCTGAATGTCACATTCAGGGTTTTAAATTGTTCCAAGTAGACAGAAGTATCGGGAAGGGGGGTGGGATGGCACTCTATGTCCGTAATCATTTAAATTGTTGCATAAAAACAGGTATAAAGTCTAAAATAATACATACAGGGTCTGTCTGGATAGAATTTTCAGAGGGGTGTGAAAAATTTATTTTAGGCGTGATATATCGTCCTCCAAACTTAGATAGGGAACAAGGGAGTTTACTTTGGGAGGAAATTTTTAAGGCCACAAGGCACGATAATGTAGTAATTCTAGTGGACTTTAACTTTAGTCAGATTGATTGGAATTTCTTCACAGGGAATTTAGAATCAAATGACATTTTAGAAGTAGTTCAGGATTGTTTTTTGAAGCAGTTAGTGACAGAACCTACAAGGAGAAATAACCTACTTGATTTGGTTCTGGCAAACAAGGAAACCCGTGTTATTAATTTAGAAATTACAGAGGAACTCGGCACATGCGACCACAAGTCAATTACCTTTAGCATTGAATGGATGTATGATAGTAGGGATAATTCAGTAACAGTCCCAGACTTTCACTTAGCAGATTATAATGGGCTTAGAGAACACTTATCAACTGTGGACTGGGGTAACGAAGAGAGCTATCAATATGACAGCTTTCTTAACACTATACAGGCAGCCCAAAGAACATTTATCCCATATAAAGAAATTAGATCAAGTAGAAATGACCCAAAATGGATGAATAATAGGCTCAAATATCTTTTAGGGCAGAAGTAAGGAATTTATAGGCGCATAAATAGAGGTGAGGGTCATCTTATAAATCAGTATACTGACATTAAGAGGGACGTTAAAAAGGGTATAAGAAAAGCTAAACGGGACTATGAAATTAAAGTTGCTAGGATTCAAAAAATAACCCAAAAAGTTTTTTCCAGGTTTATAGAACAAAAGTTAGGGATAAGATAGGTAGGTCCCCTTAAAAATAACTCTGGGCATCTTACTGACAAGGATATGTTCTCTATTTTTAATAATTATTTTCTTTCGGTTTTCACACAGGAAGACACTAATAATATCCCAGTAATTAATTTATATATCGGCCCTGAAGAAGATAAATTATGTAATATCACAGTCACTAGTGAAATGGTTATGAAACAATTAGACCGACTGAAACAAAATAAATTGCCGGGTCCTGATGATCTTCTTGCAATGGTTCTTAAGGAATGCAAAATGGAACTCTGTGAACCATTATCTAACATTTTTAATTTATCTCTTCAAACAGGTGTAGTGTCTGATATGTGGAAGATGGCCAATGTAATTCCTATTTTTAAAGCAGGGGACAAGTCACTACCGTCAAATTACCGCCCAATAAGCCTAACATCAATTGTAGGCAAATTACTATAGTTAATTATAACTGATATTATTAGAAGTCATCTAGATAACCATAATTTGATTAATCATACTCAGCATGGATTCACGAGGGGCCGTTCCTGCCTATCTAATTTATTAACCTTTTTCAGTAAAGCTTTTGAGGCTGTTGATCACGATAAAGAATTTGATATTGTTTATTTAGATTTTTGTAAGGGTTTTGATAGAGTACCACACCAGAGACTGTTAAAGAAAGTGGCAGCTCTTGGCATTGGGAAAAAAGTGCTGTCATGCATAGAGTCATGGCTCACCAATAGGAAGCAGAGAGTGTTCATAAATGGGGTTAAATCCGAGTGGGGATCTGTAACAAGTGGTGTTCCACAGGGATCAGTCTTCGGCCCGTTGTTGTTTATAATATATATCAATGACCTTGATGAGGGAATTACTAGTGATATGAGCAAATTCGCCGATGACACGAAGATAGGTAGGATAATTTATTCAAACGTAGATGTCTGGGAACTTCAGGAGATTTAGACAAACTTAGTTCATGGTCAGAAAAGTGGCAGATGCAGTTCAATGTAGGTGGTGGACCTGACTTAACTCAGTGAAGACGTGTCTTGTGTACTCTCTGTGGACTGAACCATCTTTGCTCTGTGAAGACTTTCCTACTGTGGTTCCGTTCTTAGCTACATGATATTGGATGATGGCTTTCCTCGACTACGAGCAGCTATATCTCCAACTTAGGGCGGAATTAACGGAAGTTAGAAGATAAATTCAACGTTTGAAGGGTATATGCAAGGATTATCCCCGGAATAATGTCGCCGATCAGACCAACGAATGGATGCTAGTCGGATCTGAAGGGACGAAACTGAAGTTGAAGAAGGTCCAGGAGGCTGCTGTGAAAACCAGGAACTCTTTTTCCTTGTTATCAGACGAATGTGAAGACACCCCAGCGAAGACCATCTCTACAAAGACCGTCGAGAACGTCATGCACACCGCCATTCGAGGTAAGAACATTATTTTAGTTGGGGACAGTCAGATAAAGGTTTATGGATAGGGAATTTTGTCTTAAGGATAGGAATAGGAGGCAGAGGGTGTGTTAACCTGGGGCTGGGATGAAGGATATTGTTAGCTGTCTGGACGACATCATGAGAGGTAATGGGAGCAATTCTATTATCTGTCTCAGTGCTGGAGGCAACGATGTTGGCAGGCGTAGGAGTGAGGAGCTGATTAGCAGCTATAGGTCAGCAATAGACAGAATTAGGAAGAAGGGTGGGAACCCTGTCATATGTGGTATTTTACCAAGGAGAGGAGTTGGAAATGAATGGTTGTCCAGGGCAATTGGTGTCAATTGCTGGCTGGACAAATACAGTAAGGAAAATGCAGTAACATTCATTGACAACTGGGACCTTTTCTATGGCAGAAATGACATGTATGCCAGGGATGGGGTTAACTTATCTAGGTCTGGGGTGGGGGCACTGGCAACTGCAGTCGAGGGAGCTGTTAGGGCTTTAAACTAGAAAAAGTTAGAGGTATGGGTTATGGGGGGAAAACAGTGAAGTCCCAGTGTAGTAATATTATGAATTTTAGGGGAACTAGTAATAGGCAGAATAAGATGGATATTGGAGAGTCAGTGGCACTAGGTGACAAGGACATCAATAGGTATAGTGAAAAACAGAAATGAACAAGAAGAGTAAAGAGAAGGGAGGTTTTCTGAGCATTTTTTATACTAATAGTCGTTGTGCGAGAAATAAGATGGACGAATTGAGATTAAATGCAAGTGCAAGTAATATTGATGTTTTTGCATTAACTGAGATGTGGTTTAATATGAAAAATCGGGACATGCCTGCTGAATTTTACATTCAGGGTTTTAAATTGTTCCAAGTAGACAGAAGTATCGGGAAAGGGGGTGGGGTGGCTCTCTATGTCCGTGATCATTTAAATTTTTGAATAAAAACGGGTATAAAGTCTAAAATAATGCATACAGAGTCTGTCTGGATAGAATTTTCAGAGGGGTGTGAAAAATTGATTTTAGGCGTGATATATCGTCCTCCAAACTTAGAAAGGGAACAAGGGAGACTACTTTGGGAGGAAATTGTTAAGGCCACAAGGCATGATAACATAGTGATTCTAGGGGACTTTAACTTTAGTCAGATTGATTGGAATTTCTTGACAGGTAGTTTAGAATCAAACGACTTTTAGAAGTAGTTCAGAATTGATTTTTGAAGCAGTTTGTGACAGAACCTACAAGGGGAAATAACCTACTTGACTTGGTTCTGGCAAACAAGGAATCCCTTGTAAATAATTTAGAAATTACAGACGAACTCGGCACGAGCGACCAAAAGTCAATTATCTTTATCATTGAATGGATGTATGATAGTAAGGATAATTCAGTAACAGTCCCAAACTTTCGCTTAACAGATTATAATGGGCTTAGAGAACACATATCAACTGTGGACTGGGGTAACGAAGAGAGCTATCAATATGCCTATACAGGCAGCCCAAAGAACATTTATCCCATATAAAGAAATTAGATCAAGTAGAAACGACCCAAAATGGATGAATAATAGGCTCAAATATCTTTTAGGGCAGAAGAAAGGAATTTATAGGTGCATAAATAGAGTTGAGGGTCATCTTATAAATCAGTATACTGCCATTAAGAGGGACATTAAAAAGGGTATAAGAAAAGCTAAATGGGACTATGAAATTAAAGTTGCTAGGGATTCAAAAACTAACCCAAAAAGTTTTTTCCAGGTTTATAGAACAAAAGTTAGGGATAAGATAGGTCCCCTTAAAATTAACTCTGGGCATCTTACTGACAAGGAGAATGATATGTGCTCTATTTTTAATAATTATTTTCTCTCGGTTTTCACACAGGAAGACACTAATAATATCCCAGTAATTAATTTTTATAGTGGCCCTGAAGAAGATAAATTATGTAATATCACAGTCACTAGTGAAATGGTTATGTAACAAGTAGACCGACTGAAACAAAATAAATCGCCGGGTCCTGATGAGCTTTTTGCAAGGGTTCTTAACGAATGCAAAATGGAACTCTGTGAACCATTAAGTAACATTTTTAATTTATCTCTTCAAACAGGTGTAGTGTCTGATATGTGGAAGATGGCTAATGTAATTCCTATGTTTAAAGCAGGGGACAAGTCACTACCGTCAAATTACGCCCAATAAGCCTAACCTCAATTGTAGGCAAATTACTAGAGTCAATTATAGCTGATATTATTAGAAGCCATCTAGATAACCATAATTTGATTAATGATACTCAACATGGATTCACGAGGGGCCGTTCCTACCTATCTAATTTATTAACCTTTTTTAGTAAAGCTTTTGAGGCTGTTGATCACGATAAATAATTTGATATTGTTTATTTAGATTTTAGTAAGGCTTTTGATAGAGTACCACACCAGAAACTGTTAAAGAAAGTGGCAGCTCATGGCATTGGGGAAAAGTGCTGTCATGGATCGAGTCATGGCTCACCAATAGGAAGCAGAGAGTGTGCATAAATGGGGTTAAATGTAAACAGCCTATTCGTAGGCTCTTTCAAACTTCGCAGCACTACGGTGCTGCCAACAAGAATCTCTCTGGGAAACATGCTCGGTGGTCTCTCACCTTTAACGACTACAATCCGGAAGTCTGCTATGTACCGGGTAAGCAAAATGTCGTGGCTGACGCCTTGTCGAGGCATATAGCCTTTGTCAGTGCAGATAACTCGTTCTCCGACGAGGACCTAGAGAGAGCCCAACGGCAGGACCCGATGTGGTCACCAGTCCTTCGATTCCTAACCAAGGAGGACGTTGGCCCTTGGGTCAAGTCGCCCGTTCCGCTGACAGACTTAGTGGTCAATCAAGGAGTACTGTGTCTGTAGCTCGACTAGTGGACCCCGGCAGAACCTACACCAACTGGTGATACCGGAGTCCCTGTTACCCGCGACTCTCGTTGATCCACGATGTCCCAGGCACAGCGCACCCTGGGAAGGACCGAGCATCATACAGGCTAGAATGAAATATTTCTGGCCTAAGATGGCAGTGGAAATTGCCAAGTATGTACACCAGTGTGTCGTTTGCTTACAACACAAAGGTACTGTCACGGGTCCCAATCCCAATCTGAAGTATCCCATTACAAAGGAGCCCTGGGAGAGAACTTCTGTCGACCTGTTGACGAATTTCTCGACCTCAGAGAAGGGTAATAAACACCTGCTTGTAATGGTAGATAACTTGACGCGGTACTTCGAGTTAGTACCCATCCCTGACAAAACAGCCGAGACAGTCACAAATGCTTTCTGTGAGCGTATCGTTCTCCGTCATACCTGCCCACGTGTTCTCCTGTCAGACAATGGGTCGGAGTTCATAAATGCCACGATGAAGGACCTTTGTTCCAGGTTTGACATTCACCAAGCACCAGTAGCTCCTCGTCACCCTGCGAGTAATGGTCTTGCTGAACGTACAAACTGCAAGGTCTTGGAGGTGCTCAGAGTAACCGTTAATCCGAGTTGTACTACATGGGATGATGCTATTCCAGATGTTCAGTGTACATTGAACTCTTCCCTCAACAGCTTGATTGGCGAGACACCCCATTTTGCCTTGTACGGCTATGATAAGCATTTACTGTACGAAATCCTGTTTGCTCCGCCTAGTCCAACCTATGACACTGATAACACCAACACCGGTATAGTTAAGATGCGGACTACACAGCTTGTCTTCCAGCGAGTACGTGAGAACCTAATAAAAGCCACAGATAGGTTCACGTCTGAGCGCAACGCCCATGCTAAGGAAAGTAAGGTGGAACCAGGTTGCAAAGTTATGTTGCTCAACCAAACGCAGACCCCTGGTATGCATAAACTTGTTCCCAAGTTTGTCGGTCCTTACCGTGTCCTACGACAGCTCCGCGGCAATAAGTTCGAGGTGAGGGAGATAGCTACTGGAACTATCAGAGAGCTCACCTTGACCACATGAAGTATATTGATCATGTGCAAGCTGAAGCAGAGCTCGAATCGCGGGCATTGCAAAGCCACAATCAGACTCAAACTAGTAACAACCTGTCTAGTTCTTCACCCGCTACCACTACGACAGATGACAGTCCTGTAAGGCCTGAGACCCCGGACAGCAGTACATTTCTGTGACATTGACATACCTACTGACTTGTCCGACTCTACGCTAGCTACGCTAATTGTTTGCTTGCAGAAATGGGGATTAATGCGCATACATTGTATAGCTAGTAAATAATGGAGTCAGGGTGGACAACACCATGTAAATATGTAAAATTTATTCTAGCAGGGTACCCGTAGTATAATGAATTCCATGGAAATAATGTTATTGTGAGTATGTGCACCCAGTGTGTCTTGTAAAGCCTGAATAAAGGTAAGGGGCAGTATTACCCTTTTGAGTTAAATGTCACACCTTAGGAAATGCTACTGTCAGTCATTGTTTGCAGATGTGAGGATGGTACAGCACTCAAGTATGTGCAGTCAAGTTGATGTCTGGCCCTGTGGACAACCTGTATATAGAAGACTCTAGGGTTTCCCGTGTCAGCATCGGCTTGTTCTGTCCTCTGTCCCGCTGTACGGGCAGGCCGATTTTCTCTTCCTCAACTCACGAAGTGGGAGAGTTTTCCGCCTGCACCGGCAATATTCTGTTTGTAATGTCAGGTGACCAGAAGCCAGTTTCCCTGGGTAATTTTTGTTTGCCTTACACCTTCGTGCCCGCCAGTATTGTCGTGTCGAGACGACATGCGGTAGGTGGCCGAGCAGATGTAAAAAAGCCTATTCGTAGGCTCTTTCAAACTGCGCAGCACTACGGTGCTGCCATCTATAGGCCTATCAAGGTCGGGCTGGACAGCCATGTTTCATCCTCACTCTGACGGCCTACTTCACCGAGACAGGTCCTACCCAGCTGGCTCCCGGTCTCCTCACATACCCTCTGTATCCTCGTGTACACTTGCCCTATACGACAATAAACCCAAGATTAGTCTACGGCCGTATCACTTCACCTACGCTACCATTCTGCTCCGGTGTTCCGTCAAGTTAGTCAAGAAGGCGATAACATAAATCCGAGTGGGGATTGTAAAAAGTGGTGTTCCACAGGATCAGTCTTAGGCCCGTGTTGTTTATAATATATATCAATGACCTTGATGAGGAATACTAGTGATATGAGCAAATTCGCCAATGATACGAAGATTGATAGGATTAATTGATTCAAACGTAGATGTCGGGAACTTCAGGAGGATTTAGACAAACTCAACCCTGGTCAGAAAGTGGCAGATGCAGTTCAATTAGATAAATGCAAGGTCGGAAGCTCGGGAGTGTCCATAACCGAAGCACTTATAGTTAAGGAACTTAGCCATACAGATTTCGAAAAGGACTTGGGGTTATGGTAGCAACCTTAAACCAAGAAGCAATGCCTGCGCACCTAATGGCAAACAGATTCTGGATTTATATAAAGAAGTCAACAGAAGTCCAGAGGATATATTACAGCTTTATACATCGTTAGTAAGGCCTCACCTAGATTACGCAGCTGTTCTGGTCTCCATATTACAGAATGGATGTTAATTTGTTAAAACATTCAGTGTAGAATGACTAAATTAATACATAGCATTAAAAATCTTCCGTATGAAGAAAGATTGAAGACCTTAAAGTACATTCACTTGTAAGACGAAGAATGATGGGAGACATGATCGAGGTATACAAGTGGAAAATGGGTATTAAAAAAGGGAATATAAATAAGGTCTTGAGGATTTTCCAAGAGAAACTAGCAATAATGGATTCAAATTAGATAAGTTTAGATTTAGAAAGGATATAGGAAAGTATTGGTTTGGAAATAGGTAGTTGATGAGTGGAACATCTGCCTAGTAGGGTTATTAACAAGGACCTGGTAGTTTCAAATTTAGGTTGGATAAATTCATGAGTGAGAGGTTGATTTGAGTGGGAATTGCACATGAGTAAATAGAATTATCAAAGCTTATTTCTTGGGTAGCATTGAAGATTCGGTTGAACAAATATTATGTTACTGGGATGGAATGTGAAGGATCTGCCTAGTATGGGCCAACAGGCCTGTTGCAGTGTTCCTCCTTTCTTAAAACATAGAAAGGAGGAACACTGCAGCAGTCTGTTATACTAGGCAGGTCCTTTACAATCCATCCCACAAACAGAATAATTGCCCAAATTAATTTTAATTCTCCAGAAATAAGCTTTGATATTCAATTATCTCATATGCAGTCCCACCAAATCCAACCCTCTCACTCATGTATTTATCAACCTAAATTTGAAACTGCCCAAGGTCCCAGCTCAATAACCTACTAGACGACTGTTCCTCCATCAACTACCTATTACCAAACCAATATTTTCCTTTATCTTTTTCTAAATCTAAACTTAATTGAATCCATTATTGCAGGTTCTCTCTTGGAAAATATCATCAATACCTTATTTATATCCCCCTTATTAATCCCATCTACCACTTATATACCTCGATCATGTCTCCCTCATTCTTCGTCTTACAAGTGAATGAATTTAAGGGTCTTCAATCTTTCTTCATACGGAAGATTTCTAATGTTATGAATTAACTTTGTCATTCTACGCTGAATGTTTTCTAACGAATTAATATCCATTCTGTAATATGGGACCAGAACTGAGCTGCTCTAGGTGAGGCCTTCTAATGATGTATAAAGCTGTAATATAACCTCTGGACTTCTTTGTTACACTTTTGATAAAATCCCAGTAATATGTTTGACTTATTACGTACGCTTAGGCATTGCTGTCTTGGTTTAAGGTTGCTTCCATAACCCCAAGTCCTTTTCGCAATCTGTATGTCTAAGTTCTACGTTATTTAACTTATAAGTGCTTGGATTATGGACACTGCCGAGCTTCAGAACCTTGCATTTATCTCCATTGAACTTCATCTGCCATTTTTCTGACCAGGAATTGAGTTTGTCTAAATCCTCCTGAAGTTCCTGACAACTACGTTTGAATCAATTATCCTACCTATCTTCGTGTCATCGGCGAATTTGCTCATATCACTAGTAATTCCTCATCAAGGTCATTGATATATAATATAAATAACAACTTGCTAAGACTGATCCCTGTGGAACACCACTTGTTAGAGATCCCCACTCGGATTTAACCCCATTAATGCACACTCTCTGCTTCCTATTGGTGAGCCATGACTCGATCCATGACAGAACTTCCCCCAATGCCATGAGCTGCCACTTTCTTTAACAGTCTCTGGTGCGTACTCTATCAAAAGCCTTACTAAAATCTAAATAAACAATGTCAATTCATTATCGTGATCAACAGCCTCGAAAGCTTTACTAAAGAAAGTTAATAAATTAGATAGGCAGGAACGGCCCCTAGTGAATCCATGCTGAGTATCATTAATCAAATTATGGTATCTAGATGGCTTATAATAATATCAGCAATAATAGACTCTAGTAATGTGCCTACAATTGAGGTTAGGCTTATTGGGGTAATTTGACGGTAGTGACTTGTCCCCTGCTTTAAAAATAGGAATTACATTAGCCATCTTCCACATATCAGACACTACACCTGTTTGAAGAGATAAATTAAAAATGTTAGATATTGGTTCACAGAGTTCCATTTTGCATTCCTTAAGAACCCTTGCAAAAAGCTCATCAGGACCCCACGATTTATTTTGTTTCAGTCGGTCTACTTGTTTCATAACCATTTCACTAGTGACTGTGATATTACATAATTTATCTTCTTCAGGACCACTATACAAATTAATTACTGGGATAGTATTAGTGTCTTCCTGTGTGAATACTGAGAGAAAATAATTATTAAAAATAGAGCACATATCATTCTCCTTGTCAGTAAGATGCCCAGAGTTATTTTATTGTTCTATAAACCTGGAAAAAACTTTTTGGGTTAGTTTTTGAATCCCTAGCAACTTTAATTTCATAATCCCATTTAGCTTTTCTTATCCCCTTTTTAATGTCCCTCTTAATGTCAGTATACTGATTTATAGATGACCCTCACCTCTTTTTATGCGCCTATAAATTCTTTCTTCTGCCCTAAAAGATATTTGAGCCTATTATTCATCCATTTTGGGTCATCTCTACTTGATCTAATTTCTTTATATGGGATAAATGTTTTTTGGGCAGCCTGTATAGTGCTCAGAAAACTGTCATATTGATAGCTCTCTTCGTTACCCCAGTCCACAGATGATAAGTGTTCTCTAAGCGTATTGTAATCTGCTAAGCAAAGTCTGGGACCGTTACTGAATTATCCCTACTATCATACACAATTCAATGTTAAAGGTAATTGATTTGTGGTCGCTTGTGCCGAGTTTGAATCTTATCCTACCTATCTTCGTGTCGTCGGCGAATTTGCTCATATCACTAGTAATTCCCTCATCAAGGCCATTGATATATTTTAACAATAACGGCCTAAGACTGATCTGTAGAACGCCACTTGTTACAGATCCACATTCGTATTTAACCCCATTTAAGCACACTCTCTGCTTCCTATTGGTGAGCCATGACTCGATCCATGACAGCACTTTTTCCCCAATGCCATGAGCTGCCACTTTCTTTAACATTCTCTGGTGCGGTACTCTATCAAAAGCATTACTAAAGTCTAAATAAACAATATCGAATTCTTTATCGTGATCAACAGCCTCAAAAGCTTTACTGAAGAAGGTTAATAAATTAGATAGGGGAACGGCCCTCGTGAATCCATGCTGAGTATCATTAATCAAATTATGCTTATCAAGATGGCTTTTATATCAGCTATAATTGACTCTAGTAATTTACCAACAATTGAGGTCAGGCTTTTGGGCTGTAATTTGACGATAGTGACTTGTCCCCTGCTTTAATTAAAAATAGGAATTGCATTAGCCATCTTCCACATATCAGACACTACACCTGTTTGAAGAGATAAATTAAAAATATTAGTCAATGGTTCGCAAAGTTCCATTTTACTCTTTAAGAACCCTTGAAAAAGTTCATCAGGTCCTGGGATTTATTTTGTTCAATCGGTCTATCTGTTTGATAACCATTTCAGTAGTGACTGTGATATTACATAAATTATCTTCATCAGCCCCACCAAACAACTCTACCATTGGAACATTGTTAGTGTCTTCCTGTGTAAAAAACTAGAGAACATATTTATTAAAATAGAGCACATTTCATTCTCCTTGTCAGTAAGATGCTTAAAAATGAAAAAAAGAATACTTGCGTATTTTTCAAATATCCAACGTTAAGATGAAGGATAGAGACAAACAATAGGAAGTGCGTCTTTAAAAGATGATATAATTAAGATGTTGCTACTTATATATCAATGCGATGGATGAGGCTGCGTTTGAGCCCCAGTGTCAGCAACGCTGGCGGCACTGGTGGCACTGGTGGACGGCTGCACTCCAATGTCACTCTCAGCATCTATCAGCTGGTGATAGCTTGTCTTCTCAGCTGTCAGCGCAGAAATATGGCATTACATTGGTAAAATTAAACACACAATAGTAAAGGACCGAATTATAGTGAATTTGTTTTTAATTTTTCAATAGAGTCAGTATTTTATACCATTAATCTCCATCGTTACATAGGTAAGTCAGGGTAAAACTTCCCTGGAAAAATCCAGTTAGTCCTCCAAGACTTGTACCCAAAATTCCCCACGTAGTTTTTGAAATGTATATGCAATCCCATCAGACGATAACTCCATTAATTGCTGGTGGTCAAGATGTGGAAAGTGTGGGACAGGGGAAGAAACTTCAAATGAATTGTGAATCCATGGATGAGATTGGTCTCTGAGGGACAAGTATCCCTGTAACTGCTGGCTCACTTGCATGAGGTGTTCAATTATGAGGGGTTCAATTATGAGGTGTTCAATTATGAGGTGTTCAATTATGAGGTGTTCAATTATGAGGGTTTAATTATGAGGGGTTCTATTATGAGAGGTTCAATTATGAGGGGTTCAATTATGAGGGGTTCAATTATGAGGGGTTCAATTATGAGGGGTTCAATTATGAGGGGTTCAATTATGAGGGGTTCAATTATGAGGGGTTCAATTATGAGGGGTTCAATTATGAGGTGTTCAATTATGAGGGGTTCAATTATGAAGGGTTCAATTATGAGGTGTTTCACGTCCTCGTGAAAGACAGTTTCATTTGCTTCAGTGAATTCTTGTTTGCGTTGGAAAGCATTGAAGAATGTCAGTGTTGTTTATCCTTGTTCAACACAGTGGTGCTGACACACTCGCTAAGGGATTGTCCTACGAAGAAAGGTTAAGGGAAATCGGCCTGACGACACTAGAGGACAGGAAGGTTAGGGAAGACATGATAACGACATATAAAATACTGTGAGGAATAGATAAGGTGGACAGAGACAAGATGTTCCAGAGAGGGACACATAAATAGGGGTCACAATAGGAAGTTGAAGACTCCTATGAGTCAAAGGGATGTTAGGAAGTATTTCTTCAGTCATAGAGTTGTCAGGAAGTGGAATAGTCTAGCAAGTGATGTAGTGGAGGCATTAACCATACATAGCTTTAAGATGAGGTATGATCAATCTCATGGAGCAGGGAGAGAGAGTAGCGGTCAGTGAAGGCGGGGCCAGGAGCTATGAATCGACCCCTGCAACCACAAATAGGTAAGTACAGTGGTGCTGACACACTCGCCTTGTCTTACGTGTTGAACGACTTTATAAACAGAAATACTACTTAGCTTCAGAGACGACTTCTTGCAGCCGCGGTTCAATGAGTCTCCTTCGATTGAGTTAAATCCCCAACCCTGAGCTGTAGAATGAAAAGTAAATAGTTAAGGTTATGAACCAAACTTATATATTTTCCAGTACAACAGTTTACTGGATCAAGCCGCAGACTCACGAACAAATGCACGTCTCTTTCCCACGTGCCTATTGAGCACGTTCCCTATTTCATTGGCAGCGGACCTCCTTCAGCTGTTCCTCCCCAGCCATCCTTCACTTTCCACTTATTAACCAGTATTCCTTGCTTGTGCCTCTAGCACCTGCCAGCTTTCTTTACATCCCCTTATCTCACAATACTCTCATCAGCTCTGCTGGAAAGGACCCATTATAACTACCGTACCAACTGAACCAATAGCAGACTGCCTAACGAGACACTGAGTCACCCCTCGCTCCAGACTCAAAGCAGTTGGGTGAATTTATGAAAGATACTCGAGACTGGATTCTCGATAAGGAACAGGGGGTCTCTTCTGTCGATGTGTGGCTGATTTAAAAACACATTAACAGTTGTACATACACGGAGAAGCGCTGAAGCCTTATAGGCTCAAACAGCGACCATGTAATGATATTTAATCAGATTTTTACCCAGGAAAGGTAAGCATATACTGTTAGACAAAATATATACACTGTGATCAGGTCTCAGCTATTTTGAATGACTAATTATCAACCTACTCCACTAGGATTCGTTAGGCAGTTTCTCTGAATATGCTCCTGAAGGAAACATCGAAAGACTTACATGATGTGGTCAAAGACATTCTGGCCCATGTTCCAGCGTTTCGGGTCCCATGTTCCAGCGTCCGGGTAGCGCGTCCCGGGTCCCATGTTCAGCGCGTCCCGGGTCCTGTTCCAGCGCGTCCCGGGTCCCATGTTCCAGCGCGTCCCGGGTCCCATGTTCCAGCGCGTCCCGGGTCTCACAGTAAACAAGTAGATTCTCTAACGAGTTGTGGGATACAGTGTTGAGATATCTATTAACATAGACATCTAGAGAATATTAGAAAGTCAACCTATTGATACCATTCTATCTTCTAGCTTGTTTCTAGCTTATAAAAGATTTGCCAGTGTACGTCGGTCAGCTGATGGGAGCTGGGCGGGGTATATCAAAGAATGTTTCTATTAAGTAGGGCTTAAAATATATATATAAACCAGAGAACAAATGCTAACTATAAAAGTTTAAGAACTTTTATGAACTAAAAATGTCTGGAATTAACAAGGCTGTTGGAATTTTTAACTTCCTAAAGACCAACAGCAGCAAACTATCTGTAACTATAAATTATGTAGTATAGCAAATATGTCTGGTTATTAACTGAAACTGAGTTTTTAAACACTTACGCCGTGTACACTGTTGTATTTATAGTAATAAAGTACCAACTTGCATATGCTACTGTATAAACTGACCAACTGGCATGCTACTGTATAAACTGTACCAACTGGCATGCTACTGTATAAACTGTACCAACTGGCATGTTACTGTATAAACTGTACCAACTGGCATGCTACTGTATAAACTGTACCAACTGGCATGCTACTCTATAAACTGTACCAACTGGCATATGCTACTGTATAAACTGTACCAACTGGCATATGCTACTGTATAAACTGTACCAACTGGCATATGCTACTGTATAAACTGTACCAAATGGCATACTACTGTATAAACTGTACCAACTGACATGCTATTGTATAAACTGTACCAACTGACATGCTACTGTATAAACTGTACCAACTGGCATGTGCTACTGAATATACTGTACCAACTGGTATTTGCTACTGTATAAACTGTACCAACTGGAATGTGCTACTGTATAAACTGTACCAACTGGCATGTGCTACTGTATAAACTGTACCAACTGACATGCTACTGTATAAACTGTACCAACTGGTATATGCTACTGTATAAACTGTACCAACTGGCATATGCTACTGTATAAACTGTACCAACTGGTTTATCTACTGTATAAATTGTACCAAGGTGGCATGCATCCGTACAAATTGTACCATCTGGCATGCTACTGCATTGCGTCAGGCATGGAAGAGGCACAAATAATAACTAACTGGGAACAATTGACACATCCCACATGCAAGGTAAAGAAAAAACCTTCCAGATTACTGAATCTGAGTTCAGCAACTTCCAGTGCTGAACTGTAACTTAGATCAAGAATTTGACTCGCGACTTGAATCATACTGAATGTCTCACACACAACCACAATATGACATAAATCAATAAGTCTATATAAATCTCTGGGAATATAGTTCCACAGAGTGCAAGAAATATGACATAACTCACCACTGAGATCATATTTACCACAAAAGTGAGTGTAGATGACAAGAGCAGAGGTGAACAGAGTTCTCACACACAGGGAGGAGCAGTCCTACCACAATGATGTTCAGCCAAAAGGGGAGAGAGAGAGAGAGAGAGAGAGAGAGAGAGAGAGAGAGAGAGAGAGAGAGAAGAGAGCAACACAAGAACTCCAGGAATGAGGTGAGTTTACTTCTAGTTTGCCATATGACCCAGAAACCATCACAATCGGTAACTAACAAACAGGCATTTATCAGTGTAGGACTGCCAGTGAAAGTAAATATCAGAGGTTCATTATTAAAAATAATTGTATGATTAATGTAAGCACGTAAGTCTTCAGGTTCGGTAAAGCGTCAGGTATCACCACCAGGATATTACCTTCAACACGGGTTGCTGTGCCACTTAGGCTAAGAGTTCCAAACTTTAATACAAACTAAGAGCTGTTATTTACCTTAACTAAACTGAAAGCCTTTTTAATTGTCCTGAGAAAAAAAAATAGGGAAGATGGTGAAGTTGGAGTCATCTGGGGGCCAACGTTTTCGTTTAGTCTACTAACTTTTATTTCATGGACGTTATTATGCTGTAAGAATATATTTCAGACTCGAGTCATTCCTAGAATGATCGCGCATGTATTTATGCTCTTTCTCTCTGTCTCTGTCTCTCTGTATGTCTCTATATGTCTCTCTTTGTCTGTCTCTGTATGTGTCTCTCTATATATACTCTCACCCTCGATACTCCATAATTCCCTTGTGGATTTTTAACAATGGACTTTCTGGAGTGATGATTCCCGTCCCTCTGACTTGGTGGAGGCAACATGTGGATCATGTGGAGTTACCCTTCACCAGCTCCCCTCAGGCAACATGTGGATCATCATGTGGAGTTACCCTTTACCAGCTCCCCTCAGGCAACATGTGGAGTTACCCTTCACCAGCTCCCCTCAGGCAACATGTGGAGTTACCCTTCACCAGCTCCTCAGGCAACATGTGGAGTTACCCTTCACCAGCTCCCTCAGGCAACATGTGGAGTTACCCTTCACCAGCTCCCTCAGGCAACATGTGGAGTTACCCTTCACCAGCTCCCCTCAGGCAACATGTGGAGTTATCCTTCACCAGCTCCCCTCAGGCAACATGTGGAGTTACCCTTCACCAGCTCCCCTCAGGCAACATGTGGAGTTACCCTTCACCAGCTCCCCTCAGGCAACATGTGGAGTTACCCTTCACCAGCTCCCCTCCGGATACAGTCCACTTCCTCATCCTCCTCTCGCTCACCCAACAAATTTCCTTTAATCTTCCTTTGATTCATATGAGCTTCCAATTTAATTTATGTCTATTCATTCCGGTCCCTCCCTTGAGAAACCTGTTTTTGTCTCTCTTGTCACT
Organism: Cherax destructor; assembly: GCA_009830355.1. Taxonomy (NCBI): domain Eukaryota; kingdom Metazoa; phylum Arthropoda; class Malacostraca; order Decapoda; family Parastacidae; genus Cherax; species Cherax destructor. The sequence goes on from WNWK01012121.1 coordinate 29,229, forward strand.
GGGTTAAGTTTCACTGTGTGTGTGTGTGTGTGTGTGTGTGTGTGTACTCACCTATATTTGGTTGCATGGGTCGAGTCCTTGACCTGCCTCTTCGCTGGTCGATACTAGATCAGTCTCTCCCCGGTCCTAGAGCCTTATCATACCTCTTAAAGCTATGTATGGATCCTGCCTATGCTACTTCACTCATCAGATTATTCCACTTCCTGACAACTCTAAGTCTAAAGAAATACTTCCTTCCCTCAGGCTCCATGTTTTCCCAGTCAGTCTCCTTGTGGTTGGAATCCCTCGTGATGAGTAACTATCATGCCCATGTGGGTTCTTCTGGCCACCTCGGCAAGTGTGTCCACCATCGCTCTGTTGCTTTTAAACTCTTGTCTTGGTCACTTGCTGTTCAGTGGAGGCTTATACATCACTGGTGTTCAGTGGCATGTTGTACATCACTGCAGTTCAGTGTTGGGTTGTACATCACTTCTGTTCAGTGGCGAGTTGTACATCACTGCTGTTCAGTGGCGAGTTGTACATCACTGCTGTTCAGTGTCTGGTTGTACATTGCTGCTGTTCAGGGCCAGGTTGTAAATAACTGCTGTTCAGTGGCAGGTTGTACATCACTGCTGTTCATTGATTGGTTGTAAATCGCTGCTGTTCAGGTGTGTGTTGTACATCACAGCTGTTCAGGTGTGTGTTGTACATCACGGCTGTTCATTTGTGTGTTAAAATCACTGATGTTCAGTGGTGTGTTGCATATCACTGTTGTTCAGTGGTGGGATGTACATCTCTGCTGTTCAGTGGAGGGTTGTACATCACTGTTGTTCAGTCTTGTGTTGTACATCACTTTTGTTCAGTGGCGGGTTGTATATCACTGTTGTTTAGTGGTGGGATGTAAAGCATTGTTTTCGCCTCTCTACACCTTTGGGTAAACCAAGGGCTCGTTCGTCTTCCCATTATTTCTGTTGCCCTTGGGAATGAAACTCCCTCTGTCTCCTTGCAATTTGTTGTCACATAGTCCATAATTGAGTTTACTGATTTTCCAACCAACTTTCTTTCCCACAGAACCTCTTGCAGAAAATTCCTCATGACTGTGTAGTCCTTTCTTTTGTAGTTTGGTTTTTCCCATCCTACTCCTGCTTCCCTCTCCACTTGTAACTCTAATATGTATTCGAAGCATAGAACCTCGTGATCACTAGCTCCGATGGGCCTTTTGTATGAGATGTCCTTGATGTCTGAACTACTCAAGGTGAATACGAGGTCCAGTCTTGCTGGTTCATCCTCTTCTCTCTCTCTCGTAGTGTCCCTAAAATGTTGATGCATGAAGTTTTCCAGTACCACCTTCATCATCTTGGCTCTGCATGTTTCAGGTCCCCTGTGTGGCTCCAGGTTTTCCCTCTCCTTGTGATTGAAATCACCCATAACAAGTACATTGTTCTATTATTCTCTTCATATTCTTCTGTTGGTCTCCTGCTATTCTGTGGTGGGTTGTACATCAATGTAATTACCATCTTAGGGGGCCCCCAGACCGAATTGTTCCTACTATGTAGTTCCTTTCGCCCAGTCTGTCCATTCCTCCCATTTCCACAAATCCCAACTGGTTTTTGATGAACAGTCCAACTCCTCTATCCCCCTCTGCTCCCTCTATTTTTCCTGAGGATCTGATATCTGGATGGAAAGAAAGATCACATCTGTTATAATCCCCATGAGTTTCGTTGCTGTGAGTGCTATGTTGTCTGGGGATGTCTCCTTGATTCTTTCATGTCACTCCTCACATTTATTTGTTATTCCATCCTCATTTGTGTACCAAACCTTCAACTTCTTTAACAACTTCTTTTTCTTACACTGTGGTCTAGGGGGAATGTTGGGGTTAGGGAAGCAGGAGATCTTGTGAGGTACTATGGGGGGTTGCTATGAAGGTGGAGTTTGTGGTGGAGGTTGGGGACTGGGTTTACAGCATGTGGGGTTAGGGTTAGCTTGCTTGGTTGCAGTCGGGTTGTTGATGTTGAGGGCCTTGTGTAGGTGGTTCTCAGGGAGGTTGTATTTGCTCTTCCTCCTGAGTCTCGGTTCTTCTATCCATCTCTATCCTTGCTCTCTTTCTTCCTTGCATCATTAGAACTCCCTTTCAGTTTCTGTCTTTTACATCGTGTTCTGTCGCAGTTGAGGTACACCCTCTGGTACATCAATGTGTCTCTTAGTCATGCTTTTTCCTGCAGGATCCTCTTTCGCTATGTTTCTAACTTGAAAATCACTTTGACTCGCAGGTTTCTTTCCCTTGCAAATTCTCCTATTCTCAGAAAATTTGACACCTGGATCAAGTCATTATCTGTTGCTTTCATGATACTTTCAATAACTTTTTTCTTCCCCCATTGTCTTGCTTTGTAAGTTTTCCCTTCGACTTCCTGGAGCCCATGAATAAAGACTGGCGTCTCAATTTCATCCTCGCACTGCATTTCCGTTTGTATCACCTCATCCAATTGAATTGCCTCCAACACAGTTTTCCTTTTTCAATCCTCTTTCTATTTGTTGTCCCTGTACCCAAAGGCCTGTCATTTTTCCTCCTCTACTCTTCCTGGACACTGCTGTAATCTGTTAGGGCTTCTGCGTATAGCTTAGCTCTTTTGTTTCCTTCAGTCCCTCATTTGTTACTGGTGTGCTCCTTGTCATTTCCTGGGCTCCACGGTGGTCTGATAGCGTCTATGTGTATGGCCTGATAGGGCCTGTGTGTACAGCTTAACACATTTGTTCCCTACAGTCCCCTCGTTTGTGTGTGATGTAGCAGTTCCTGATGTCATGCCATACTGTTATTTGGTTCTTTAGACTGTTTCAGCTTTTTCAGTTCCTCCTCCTGTAAGCTCTGTATCATAGCCTCTGCTGCTTTGGCTTGTAGTTCCTATTTCCTGCTCTCTACAGCCGTCCTCTTCTCCATTTTGATGCTAAGCTCTTCTAGCTTCCTTCCCCACTCTTGTTCCTTTTCCATGAATTCTGCTACCCAGTCCTTCTTCCCAGACTCATCCTTCAGTCCCCTGGTTTCTCGTCCTGCTCTCTGGCAACCCATTTTTTTTTGTTTTAGTTAACAGAGAATGTAAAACATCTTTATTTTTGTGTAGTCGTTTGTAGTGTGTTTGTGTGGGGGGGCACAGGGAGGGAGGGAGAGAGAGAGAGAGAGAGAGAGAGAGAGAGAATAATAATAAAATATCTTTATTAAAAGTACATGTACAAGGTATACAGATCATTGCTGACATCAATGACATATTACTATATAAAAAACCGCTTGTTATGCTGAGCATTTCCCGCAAATTAGGTAAATTTTGTCCCTAGGATGCGATTCATACCAGTCGACTAACACCCAGGTACCTATTTTCTTCTGATTGCTGAACATGGACAGCATGTACCTCAGTGTATGAGCTGAGAACGCTAGCGATTGAGTTACGGGACACCTAATGGGAAGAGGGGAATAAGGGGAGAGAGAGAAAGAGGGGAGAGGGAGAGAGATGGGAAGAGGAAGAGAGAAGGGGAGAGAAAAGGGGGAGAGAGAGAGAGAGAGCAGACAGAGAGAGAGAGAGAGAGAGAGAGAGAGAGAGAGAGAGAGAGAGAGAGAGAGAGAGAGAGCAGAGGGGGAGCTGAGGAGAGAGGAGGAGAGAGAGAGAGAGAGAGAGAGAGAGAGGGAGGAGAGGAGAGGAGGAGAGAGGAGAGAGAGAGAGAGAGGAGAGAGAGAGAGAGAGAGAGAGAGAGAAGGAGGGAGGGAGGGAGAGAGAGAGAGAGAGGGAGAGAAGGAGGGAGGGGAGATAGAGATAGAGAGAGAGAGAAGAAAAGAGGGAACGAATGTGTGTGTAGGAATATGTGTGTGCGTGGTTCACTTGCTATTTGCGGTGCTGTGCTCCTCTGACCTGACCTGACCCAATAACCACCTACTAGCTTCTACCTAATAAGCTTATCCTTCTTCCTAGAGCCTCTAGTCTAATAAACACCTGTCTGCCCGCCCTGGTTTCTCTTTTATATTACCAATTACTGTTCATTATTGAATACTTATTAGCCAATTTATTTTTATACTAAGAGAGCGATCTTTCACAAAACAGCTGGCAGTACCTGGAACCCACACCTGACTTCCCATAACCACACACAGGTGAATACTTGCAACAGTTTGCAGAGTATCCAATTCGTGATGTGCTGGTGTAGTGCCTCCACCTCTGTTTCTTCACTGTATATAAATTATTCCTATTTACTGGGCATCTTTCACTGGTCACACAATGATTTCCCTTTATCTTTCTTGAGTGACACACTTGGCACCACCGCCTATACCACACTAGGCTGCCGTCTCTGTCACACACGTGGCACCACCGCCTATACCACACTAGGCTGCCGTCTCTGCCACACACGTGGCACCACCGCCTATACCACACTAGGCTGCCGTCTCTGTCACACACGTGGCACCACCGCCTATACCACACTAGGTTGCCGTCTCTGCCACACACGTGGCAACACCGCCTATGCCACACTAGGCTGCCGTCTCTGTCACACACGTGGCAACACCGCCTATACCACACTAGGTTGCCGTCTCTGCCACACACGTGGCAACACCGCCTATACCACACTAGGCTGCCGTCTCTGTCACACACGTGGCACCACCGCCTATACCACACTAGTCTGCCATCTCTGTCACACACGTGGCAACACCGCCTATACAACACTAGTCTGCCGTCTCTGTCACACATGTGGCAACACCGCCTATACCACACTATTCTGCCGTCTCTGTCACACACGTGGCACCACCGCTTATACAACACTAGGCCTGCCGTCTGTCACACACGTGGAAACACCGGCTATACCACACTAGGCTGCCGTCTGTCACACACGTGGCAACACCGCCTATACAACACTAGGCTGTCGTCTGTCACACACGTGGAAACACCGCCTATACAACACTAGGCTGCCGTCTGTCACACACGTGGCAACACCGCCTATACAACACTAGGCTGCCGTCTGTCACACACGTGGAAACACCGCCTATACCACACTAGGCTGCAGTCTGTCACACACGTGGAAACACCGCCTATACCACACTAGGCTGCCGTCTGTCACACACGTGGCAACACCGCCTATACACACTACGCTGCCGTCTGTCACACACGTGGCAACACCGCCTATACAACACTAGGCTGCCGTCTGTCACACACGTGGCAACACCGCCTATACCACACTAGTCTGCCGTCTCTGTCACACACGTGGCAACACCGCCTATACCACACTAGTCTGCCGTCTCTGTCACACACGTGGCACCACCGCCTATACAACACTAGGCCTGCCGTCTGTCACACACGTGGAAACACCGCCTATACCACACTAGGCTGCCGTCTGTCACACACGTGGCAACACCACTTATACCACACTAGGCTGTCGTCTGTTACACACGTGGCAACACCGCCTATACCACACTAGGCTGCCGTCTGTCACACACGTGGCACCACCACCTATACCACACTAGGCTGTCTTACACCACTTGTATCACTTTCAAGATCACTTATAAAATTGTGGCTCTCACTACACTTATCTGACTCAGGGTAACTTGTAAATCACTTCAGGATTGTTCACTGACCCTGATAAATTAATGACCCCAGCAGTAACCTTGGGTAGTCTACTTAACACTTATATTCACAGAGCACTAAAGTTGGGTGACTCCCGTGCGTGCGAATGTGTGTGTGTGTGTGTGTGTTTACTCAACTAATTGTGGTTGCAGGGGTCGAGTGATAGCTCCTGGCCCTGCCTCTTCACTAATTGCTACTAGGTCCTCTCTCTCCCTGCTCCATGAGCTTTATCAAACCTCGTCTTAAAACTATGTATGGTTCCTGCCTCCACTACGTCACTTTCTAGGCTATTCCACTTCCTGACAACTCTATGACTGAAGAAATACGTCCTAACGTCCCTTTGACTCATCGGAGTCTTCAACTTCCAACTGTGACCCCTTGTTTCTGTGTCCCATCTCTGGGACATCTTGTCTCTGTCCACCTTGTCAATTCCTCGCAGTATTTTATATGTCGTTATCATGTCTCTCCTGACCCTCCTATCCTCCAGTGCCGTCATGCCGATTTCCCTTAACCTATCTTCGTAGGACAATCCCTTAGCTCTGGGACTAGTCTTGTTGCAAACCTTTGCACTTTCTCTAATTTCTTGACGTGCTTGACCAGGTGTGGATTCCAAACTGGTGTTGCATACTGCAGTATGGGCCTGACGTATATGGTGTACAGAGTCTTGAATGATTCCTTGGTGAGGTATTGGAACGCTATTCTCAGGTTTGCCAGCCGCTCGTATGCTGCAGCAGTTATCTGATTGACGTGCCTCAGGAGATGTGCTCAGTATTATACTCACCCCAAGATCTTTTTCCTTGAGTGAGGTTTGCAGTCTTTGTCCACCTAGACTATACTCTGTCTGCGGTCTTCTTTGTCCTTTCCCGATCTTCATGACTTTGCATTTGGCAGGATTAAATTCAAGGAGCCAGTTGCTGGACCAGGCTTGTAACCTGATCCTCGACCGATTTAATTATCCTCATTAACTTCACATGTGCAAACAGGAACACTTCTGAGTCTATCCCTTCCGTCATGTCATTCACATATACCAAAAACAGCACCGGTCCCAGAACTGACCCCTTTGGAACCCCGCTCGTCACAGGCGCCCACTCTGACCCCTCGTCACGTACCATGACTCGTTGTTGCCTCCCTGTCAGATATTCTCTGATCCATTGCAGTGCCTTTCCTGTTACATGTGCCTGATCCTCTAGCTTTTGCATTAACCTCTTGTGAGGAACTGTGTGTGTGAATATATGTGTATGTGTGTGTGTGTGTCTGTTTGTAATAGACAATTATTTTCACATTTTTTTCTTTTGATTTCGGAATCATTCATTCCTGTATTCCTCATGCGCCTTCCTGGCCGAAATGTGTGATTTATAGTGATTTAAAACACCTCAACGACTCAGGTTTGGTGCAGTGGGTTAAGTGACCATATATTTGCAAATAGACGACCAAAAATAAGCAGATTGACTGTGTATCAGGAAATTGATCCGCCGAGTATCGGATAATAATACGACCTTGTATCAGCAAGTGGATCGACTGCACAACAGATTTACACGGGAATCAACTAGACTGATAACCTCAATCGAACAATTTTAAGAAAATTCTTTGTCGGTTGTTAAACCCAACAAGACACAACTCCACAACAACAAAGGGATTTCGTACATAAAACTGCAGATGTTTTCTGCTGTTAGTGTTAAGACGCGGGATGCTAGGGTGTAAATGCCAGACTTAAGAGTAATTAAATCGTGATTAATGGTGAGGAAAGTAATGTGGGAAGCGTCAGGCAGCAGAGTGAGGGGAAGAGGAGGGGAAGGAGAGGAGGGGAGGAGGGAGAAGAGCTGAGGAGAAACTAAGAAAAGAGGTACGATGAGTGAATGATGGGAAAGAAGTACGGCAAGATAACCTAAGATAATGTACATACACACACACACACACACACACTAATGAGTGTAGAAATTCCACACCTCGTGAAGGTGGCGCTAACTGAGTTGTTACACTAGATGAACTTAATTGCACGTAAGTTACGTGAATTTTTACCAACATGTTCCTGCCACCGGCCTCCTGCCACCCACCTCCTGCCACCCACCTCCTGCCACCCACCTCCTGCCACCCACCTCCTGCCACCCACCTCCTGCCACTGATACACAAACAACTTAGTTCCAACAGACAACAGGTAATTTCTAAAACTACTCCATTGTGATCTGTAATTGTAACTTAATATTGTACCACCACGCTGGACCACCTCTACAGTGTGAGTAATTATAGCAGCTTCTCTTCAGTGGCTTTTGTTCTTCCTAACTCTGGAAATTACAACTTATACTGGGGTTAAATATAGACAGAGTATATAAATTTTATGTTCCCCTTATAATAATAATAATAATAATAATAATAATAATAATAATATTAACTATAATAATAATATTATTATTATTATAATATTGATGGGAAATTGTTGTACCTGTAAGGGTTATTCTCCGAGATTGTGAGGTAGATCTCAACAGCAGCATCAAATATACACTCTCAGCTCACACCTACACTCTCAGCGTCATACCTTCACTATCTGCGTCACACCTACACTCTCAGCGTCACACCTTCACTATCAGCGTCACACCTTCACTATCAGCGTCACACCTTCACTATCTGCGTCACACCTTCACTATCTGCTTCACACCTTCACTATCAGCGTCACACCTTCACTATCTGTTTCACACCTTCACTATCAGCGTCACACATTCACTATCAGCGTCACACCTTCACTATCTGTTTCACACCTTCACTGTCAGCGTCACACCTTAACTATCTGCGTCACACCTTCACTATCTGTTTCACACCTTCACTATCAGCGTCACACCTTCACTATCTGCGTCACACCTTCACTATCTGCTTCACACCTTCACTATCAGCGTCACACCTTCATTATCTGTTTCACACCTTCACTATCAGCGTCACACCTTCACTATCTGTTTCACACCTTCACTATCAGCGTCACACCTTCACTATCTGCGTCACACCTTCACTATCTGTTTCACACCTTCACTATCAGCGTCACACCTTCACTATCTGCGTCACACCTTCACTATCTGCTTCACACCTTCACTATCAGCGTCACACCTTCACTATCTGCGTCACACCTTCACTATCTGTTTCACACCTTCACTATCAGCGTCACACCTTCACTATCTGCGTCACACCTTCACTATCTGCTTCACACCTTCACTATCAGCGTCACACCTTCACTATATGTTTCACACCTTCACTATCAGCGTCACACCTTCACTATCAGCGTCACACCATCAATATCTGTTTCACACCTTCACTATCAGCGTCACACCTTCCCTATCTGCGTCACACCTTCACTATCTGCTTCACACCTTCACTATCAGCGTCACACCTTCACTATATGTTTCACACCTTCACTATCAGCGTCACACCTTCACTATCAGCGTCACACCTTCACTATCAGCGTCACACCTTCACTATCTGTTTCACACCTTCACTATCAGCGTCACACCTTCACTATCTGTTTCACACCTTCACTATCAGCGTCACACCTTCACTATCAGCGTCACACCTTCACTATCTGTTTCACACCTTCACTATCAGCGTCACACCTTCACTATCTGTTTCACACCTTCACTATCAGCGTCAGGACTGGTGGATGGTTTGGCTTCCCGGAATTACAAACTTTGATCCTCTTCAAGCTACTACTGGCAGCAGCAGCAGCAGCCAATCCCTCCTAATGCTTGACTGCATGAGGAGAGAGAGAGAGAGAGAGAGAGAGAGAGAGAGAGAGAGAGAGAGAGAGAGAGAGAGGAGAGCTAGTCCATCAGCATCCTGTCTGTCAACATTAATGGCTTCATTATCATTGTTGGTGAACTCACGCAGTTTCATGAACACTCATCACCCTGACGTAGTCGCCGTTGTTGAGATCATTTTTAACGACAGTATTCCAGAAAATTTTGCTAGAATTGCTTGCTACACGTCATGGATGAGGAGGCTTTGCGGTTTGCTTTTCTAAACGTGTACATGCCCATTAGGAATGTCGCCATTCTTAATCACCTGGAAATGTTTTTTTTTTTTTCAGGTTATGCATTACCCTAGTATCTCCATACTAATATGTTTAATGTACAGAGTTCACTGACAGCAAGCAGACCCCATCAACTTCCTAATAGAAAATGTGGACACGTTTCTGCTTCAAAATAGTTATCAACTTATTGTATTTGTTGATGACCTCAAGTAGCATCTTAGACAAAGGGATTTTGACGAATTTCTTGCAGATTTTGACATAAAGGTTTCCTAACTTCCCTACCCATTCCTCTGGCTCCTCCCTTGACACAGCAGTGAGTGATCTATCTGAAGGCATAGTCACTAACCTTGTAATGTTAGCTCAAATGATCAGAAGCTGTCTTTACGACACTGGAGATACCAAGAGAACGTCATGCACAACCTGACTGTGGGAGAGACTAAACTGGCCGACCCTTTGCTCGGACCTCGCAGCTTCCATCTGAAATGCTCATCTCCAAGGTGATGCTGATAACCACGTGAATGCCTTCATTAAACATGTCCTTAATCTCCATCACAGATACGTCCCTCACCGGCAGTATGTATCGAAGCCTTTGGAACCGCCTTTGGTTTGGCTTTTGTTGTAAAGAGGCTGCTACTCTTTGGTATAAGGCTTCGAGTTGGTATAAGTAGCGTCCCACTGTCTGTAACAGGAACCTTTACAGGCAAGCCTGTCAGCAAATAAAGTCCAAAAGTGGGCCATATCTATATAGACGGAATACACAAGGAGAAAACAGGCATCACATGAAGTGGGTTTCATAACCTGGCGATCCTTGGTTAATGACCATGAGAATATTCAACTTGTGAAAATAATCCTTCTCTAAATCGACAGGATGGGAACGCCGCTACTAACAGTCAAGAGAAAGCTGATCTGTTTGCTGAACACTTTGTTGCCAAGATGCAAGTCCCTGATTGCTGTATACACCGAGTATGTTACAAATTATTCAGCGTTCATCACACAACCATTTCTTGCATTCTCTCTGTATCAGCCAAACTGGCAATTAGGACGGGTTGGATGCTTGTGGCCACCGGCCACCCTGATTCGTTATCAGGTTTATACTTCAACCAACTGGGTCAGTGCTTGACTCGAGCCGAATTTATATTATATTTACCATGCTGGTCGAAGTCAGACTCTCATTAGCCGGCTGAGTACACACACACACTGGTCGATCTTTATGAGGTGAAAGCCAGTTGCAGTGAGCTCACTTTGTTCTCTCGCTCAGTAACACTTCGATACTCTATTGCATTTTGTATATATTGTGAACATTGTTGGATGGAATATGTGGGTACACAAAAACCACCCCCATAGTGTTTATCTTTGCTTTCATTTTCGAGGTTATTCTGATAAATTAGACACATGTCAGAGATGTCAGAAATGAAAATAAGACCGGAAGAAATAAGTCCATGGACTAAGAAAAGACCGTGGGTAGATGTCCAGACCAGCTAGCGTCACTTCTGATCTATCGATGCAAATTGCCGTCTCTATGGGAAGAGGCAAATGTAGTCGCTGTTCTCAAGATGAAGAGTGGAAATTAACATATACAGACCAGTGTCATTCTTGTCAGTCACTGGCAAAATTTTTGACACAATAATCTCAAGGTAAATGACAGCGTTATTCACTACCACTTGCTTCTTTGTGACCGTCAGTATGGCTTTACAAAAGTCACCAGCTGTTGATCCTATAAGCTTCTTCACTACGTGACACCAGTTGCTGGGTGAATCCAACGTCAGCTGTGTAGTAACACTGGACGTTGCTGGCACTTTCGACCGATTATATCGCCAGGAACTCTTGTGAATAAACACGTAAGATTTCAGGTATGTCTTGCTACTTCTACTTACACTTACACACTACACATGCATGTACAAACATATATATGCACACCTCTCTGGGTTTTCTTCTATTTCCTTACTAGTTCTTGTTTTTTTTTCCTCTTATCTCCATGGGGAAGTGGAACAGAATTATTCCTCCGTAACCCATGCGTGTCGTAAGAGACGACTAAAATGCCGGGAGCAAGGGGCTAGTAACCCCTTCTCCTGTATACATTAATAAAGTTAAAAAGAGAGACTTTCGTTTTTCTTATTGGGCCACCCAGCCTTGGTGGGATATGGTCGGTGCGTGTGTGTGTGAGTGCTTGTGTGTGTGTGAGTGCTTGTGTGTGTGTGAGTGCTTGTGTGTGTGTGTGTGAGTGCTTGTGTGTGTGTGTGTGTGTGTGTGTGTGTGTGTGTGTGTGTGTGTGTGTGTGTGTGTGTGTGTGTGTGTGTGTGTGTGTGTGTGTGTATGTAAACATTTTCAACTGCAAACTTGGCAAAATGCCTCATGTGTTTGTTTTCAGACACTTCTCTCAGGGACTTTTCCCGTTTTAATGGGCGGACTTTTAGTCCTTTTGAACCTCGTGCAAGAGGAGGGGGAAGAGTGGGAGGGAGGGGGGAGGGTGGGAAGGAGAGGAGGGGGATATGGTGGGAGGGAGAACTAGAGTGGTAAGAGAAAGGAAGGAGGCAGAGAACGAAGGATTGGTTGAGAATGAATGGGAAAAAAATGAAGAATGTAGTTGAGACGGACAGGTGGAGACCGAAGGATATTTCCAGAATTTGGAGAGAATTAAGAATTGGTTGATAATAGAAGAGGAACAGAGGATAGTGGGGGAACATGTTAAAGGTTGAGAAGAGTAGGAAGAGAAAAAATGAGGGGTGGATAACTAAGGATAAGTTGAGAAGGATAGGTTGACAAGTGGAAGAAAAGAGCACAAAGGACATGGAAGAAAGGAAGTTAAGAGAGCAGCTTGAAGGAAGGAAGAGACGTAAGTCATTAAAGAATTACACGTCTCTTAGCCAGACGCTGCACACACACACACACACACACACACACACACACACACACACCCACACACACGCATCACACACACACACACACACACACACACACACACACACACACACACACACACACACACACACACACGCATACACACACACACACACACATACACACATCACACACACACACACACACACACACACACACACACACACACCCACACACACGCATACACACACACACACACACACACACACACATACACACATACACACACACACACACACACACCCACACACACACACACACACACCCACACACACGCATACACACACACACACACACACACACATACACACACACACACACACACACACACATACACACACACACACACACACACACACACACACACAATTGTCCACAGTAATTTAAAAAGTTAGTTGAAGGAATGGTGCAAGCAGAAGGGGATACCTATTATGCAGAAGGGATAGCAGGGAGGGAGGGAAGGAGGGAGCTAGATAGTGAGAAGAAGAGGAAGAAGTGTTTAGAGGGTGTGCGGGAGAAGATAGAAGAAGAAGCAGGAAAGACAGAAAAACTTGATGATGATAAATGTTTTGAGGAAGAGTGAGAGAAACGATGGAAGTAGATATGGAGTGAAAATGATTAAGATGGTTAAAGAGGGAGATGTATATACGAAGATACTTATCTTTAGTTATCCACCCCTCATTTCTTCTCTTCCTACTCTTCTCGTTTAAAAATATGGAGAAGAAAGTCAATATTTGGGTTGAGGAAGAAGGAGAGTGTAAGTAAAGCTTGGAAATATAACTCACAGCTTCCGTCACTGTCTCTGTGACGCTGAGACTCAGACAGTGACCTGTGGGAGACTAACAGTGGGACACCAGTTTCACGCACAGGGAAGGAAGGAAGGTCGCACAAGGGAAGGAAGGAAGGTCGCACAAGGAAAGGAAGGAAGGTCTTACAAGGGAAGGAAGGAAGGTCTTACAAGGGAAGGAAGGAAGGTCTTACAAGGGAAGGAAGGAAGGTCTTACAAGGGAAGGAAGGAAGGTCGCACAAGGGGAGGAAGGAAGGTCGCACAAGGGAAGGAAGGAAGGTCGCACAAGGGAAGGAAGGAAGGTCGCACAAGGGAAGGAAGGAAGGTCGCACACGGGAAGGAAGGAAGGTCGCACAAGGGAAGGAAGGAAGGTCGCACACGGGAAGGAAGGAAGGTCGCACACGGGAAGGAAGGAAGGTCGCACACGGGAAGGAAGGAAGGTCGCACACGGGAAGGAAGGAAGGAAGGTCGCACAAGGGAAGGAAGGAAGGTCGCACAAGGGAAGGAAGGAAGGTCGCACAAGGGAAGGAAGGAAGGAAGGTTAATTACCAAATATACTTCTTAATAATCAATTAAACATTCTCACTACTTCCGTATTGAAAACAAGACAGTTATGGGACCAATGGTGACCTCCCTATGGTGCACATAAATACCTAATTGGATGAATCTTACTAGAGACACCTGGTCCAGTGGTTAGCGCACTCGACATCCCCTTCACATAAACCACCTATTTATTGAGACCATAACAGTCCTACTGAGAAAGTCAAATAACGGACAATATTGAATGAACATGTGTTTAACAGTGGCTCTAGGGACAAAATTTGCTTTTGTTAGGGCACACACACACACACACACACACACACACACACACACACACACACACACACACACAGCATTGCAGATGAAATCATGATAAATTATAGTGAATAGATAAAATAGATAAAATTAACTCTGTGGCACTTGAGGTCTGCTCAAGACACATTTCATTAAGAAAAAGAAAGAGAAGATGTAAACTAGAAAGAGAGACGCTCCTTATACAGACGAAGGCGAAGAGCCACAGAGCTTCTAAGAGGGGTCAATATATCTGAAATACGAAGAGAGGCACTGGTCAGAGAAATAACAAATATTGAACTTAAGCTGAAGGAATCACACAGGAGACAAGAATCTCAGGAAGAACTGAAAGCTATAAAGAAAATTGCAAAACAAAACAAAATAATTCTTCTTTTATGCCAAATCTAAGGATAAAACAACATCCAGTATAGGGCCCCTGTTTAGGCGTGATGGGGCATACACAGATGACAGCCAAGAAATGAGGGAGATACCAAAGTTCCAATACTCAGTTTTTTAAGTTCTAAGAAGCAAGATTGTCAACCACTTAGATACTCATCAATTACACAACCCAGGGCAACACGGGTTTAGAGCAGGTCGTCCCTGCCTGTCCCAGCTCCTGTATCACTATGACAAGGTCTTGGATGGTGTAGAGGATAACAAAATGCATGTGTAGTATACACAGTCTTTGCAAAAGCCTTCGACAAGTGTGACCATGGTGTAATAGCACATAAAATGCGTGATAAAGGAATAACAGGAAAAGTTAGTAGATGGATCTATAACTTCCTAACATATAGAACACAAAGAGTAATAGTAAGAAGAGTAAAGTCTGAGGCAGCTACGGTGAAAAGGTCCGTTCCACAAGGCACACTACTCGCTCCCATCCTATTCCTTATCCTCATATCTGACATAGACAGAGATGTAAGCCATAGTTCCATGTCTGCCTTTGCAGATGACACCCGAATTGCCATGACAGTGTCCTCCATCGAAGACACCGCAAGACGACAAGCAGACATCAACCAAATCTTCAAATAGGCCACTCAAAACAATATGGAGTTCAATGAAGAGAAATTTCAACTTCTCAGAAGGGAAAACTTGTAGAAATTAAACTGTATCAGGGTATACAACAAATTCTAACAATACAATAGAGCGAAAAAGTAATGTGAAGGACCTGGTAGCGATAATGTCCGAGGATCTCCACTTCAAATGCCACAACAATGTATCTACCGCATCTGGTAGAAAAATGATAGGATGGATAATAAGAACCTTCATAACTAGGGACACCAAGCCCATGATGATTCTCTTCAAATATCTTGTTCTCTCTAGGCTGGATTACTGCTGTGCACTAACTGCTCTCTTCAAGGCAGGCGAAATTGCTGACCTGTAGAGAGTGTACAAAGAACTGAGAGGACAAACTAGACATGGACATGGCTGAACAAACACTGTAAGGATAATGCAGTATCATTCATTGATAACTGGGACCACTTCTATGCCCGAAATGACATGTATGCCAGGGATGGGGTTCACTTATTCAAGGCAGGTGTGGGTTTTCTCGCTAGCTCAGTTGAGGATGTTGTGAGGAATAGGTATAAGAATATGATATTGTTTATTTGGATTTTAGTAAGGCCTTCGATAGAGTACCTCATAAGAAAGTCTTAAGAAAAGTGGCAGCTCATGGTATAAGAGGTAAATTTCTAACATGGATAGAGGCATGGCTTACCAATAGAAAGCAGAAAGTTTCCATTAATGGGGTCAAATCTGAATGGGGATTAGTCACTAGTGGCGTTCCCAAGGATCAGTTTTAGGCCCTCTGTTGTTCATAATTTACATTAATGACCTTGATGAAGGAATTACAAGTGACATAAGCAAGCAAATTTACCAATGATACAAAAATAGGCCGTATGATTCATTCTGAGGAGGATACCAATGAACTCGAGGAGGATTTGGACAGGTTGATGTCATTGTCTGAAAAATGGCAGGAGTTCAATGAGGACAAGTGGAAAGTGCTAGTCCTTGGTAATGAAAATAACCCTCGAAGTTATAAACTAGGTGAAGTAGTTTGTTCATACAGAATGTGAAAAAGACTTGGGAGTCATGGTGCCTAAGTGTCCGCAACAAGTATAACAGATTACTAGGATTTACTTCAGAAGTCCAAAAGTTATTTTAGAGCTCTATACATCACGTGCTTTTAACATCCTATGGAGAGGGAGCATGGACACTGGGGTCGTCCCGCAGTTACTAAAAACAACAGACATAGCCCCACTCCACAAAGGGGGCAGTAAAGCAATAGCAAAGAACTACAGACCAATAGCGCTAACGTCCCATATCATAAAAATGTTTGAAAGGGTTCTAAGAAGCAAGATCGCCACTCATCTAGATACCCATCATTTACACAACCCAGGGCAGCACGGGTTTAGAGCAGGTCGCTCCTGTCTGTCCCACCTACTGGACCACTACGACCAGGTTCTAGATGCTCTAGAAGACAAACAGAATGCAGATGTTATATACACAGACTTTGCAAAAGCCTTTGACAAGTGAGACCATAGTGTAATAGCACACACAATGCGTGATAAAGGAATAACAGGAAAAGTTGGTAGATGGATCTATAATTTCCTAACAAGTAGAACACAAAGAGTAGTAGTCAACAGAGTAAAGTCTGAGGCAGCTAATGTGAAAAGCTCTGTTCCACAAGGCACAGTACTCGCTCCCATCCTGTTCCTCATCCTCATATCGGACATAGACAGGGATATAAGCCACAGTGCCGTGTCTTCCTTTGCAGATGACACCCGAATCTGTATGACAGTGTCCACCGTTGAAGACACTGCAAGACTCCAAGCAGACATAAACCAAATCTTTAAATGGGCTGCAGAAAACAATATGAAGTTCAATGATGAGAAATTTCAATTACTCAGATACGGAAAACGTGAGGAAATTAAAATCTCATCGGAGTACAAAACTAATTCCAACCACACAATAGAGCGTAAAACTAATGTCAAAGACCTGGGAGTGATCATGTCAGAGGATCTCACCTTCAAGGACCATAACACCGTAGCAATCGCATCTGCTAGAAAAATGACAGGATGGATAATGAGAACCTTCAAAACCAGGGATGCAAAGCCCATGTTGACACTTTACAAATCGCTTGTTCTATCTAGGCTGGAATATTGCTGCACACTAACTGCACCTTTCAAGGCAGGTGAAATTGCTGACCTTGAAAATGTGCAGAGAACCTTAATGGCACGCATAACTGCGATAAACCACCTCAATTACTGGGAACGCTTGAAGTTTCTAAACCTGTACTCCCTAGAACGCAGGCGGGAGAGATACATTGTTATATACACGTGGAAAATTCTCGAGGGATTAGTACCAAACTTGCACACGAAAATCACTCCCTACGAAAGCAAAAGACTCGGCAGGCGATGTAACATCCCCCCAATGAAAAGCAGGGGTGCCACTAGTTTCAGGGGCCCAAAATTGTTCAACTGCCTCCCAGCATACATAAGGGGGATTACCAACAAACCCCTTGACTGTCTTCAAGCAGGCACTGGACAGGCACCTAAAGTCGGTACCTGACCAGCCAGGCTGTGGTTCGTACGTTGGACTGCGTGTGGCCAGCAGTAACAGCCTGGTTGATCAGGCTCTGGTCCAACATGAAGCCTGGTCACAGACCGAGCCGCGGGGGCGTTGACCCCTGGAATTCTCTCCAGGTAAACTCCAGGTATCACTAGTGAGACCTCATTTGGATTATGCCGCTCAGTTTTGGTCTCCTTACTACAGGATAGATGTAGACTCGTTGGAGAACATACAGAGAAGAATGACTAAAATAATATACTGTATAAGGAATCTCCGTATGAAAATAGACTTAGAGCCTTGAATCTCCACTCTCTGGAGAGACGTAGAATGAGGGGAGATATCATCGAGGTGTATAAGGGGATGATGGGGATAAACAAAGGTGATATTAATAAAGTACTGAGGGTGTCGAACCAGTAAGAACCAGAAATAATGGATTTAAGTTGGATAAATTTAGATTTAGAAAGGACAAACGTAAGTACTGGTTTTCGAACAGAGTTGTGGATGTGTGGAACAATCTTCCGAGTAGGGTCATCGATGCCTAGGACCTTGGGTAGCTTTAAAAAGAGATTGGACAAATATATGAGTGGGAAGGGCTGGGTTTGATTGGTGTCGTGGGTACGGGAGTAAATTCTTGGGTAGTTTTGGGTAGGGGTGGTTTTGACCTGTACTTAGCTCTGTGAAGACGTCTTGTGTGCTCTCTGTGAATCTGAACATGATGTCCTTTCTTGAGCAACTCTACCAGCAGCTAAAGGAAGAACTGAGGGTAGCTAAGCTTGAGATACAGCGACTGACTGAGGAAAACAAGAGGATTCGTAGTAATCCTCCTGTTGAGAATTCTCAAGCCAAGAAAGGAACCTGGACAGTGGCTGAAATGCATGGGACAAAGTTAAGGATAAAGAGAGGTAGAATCAATGAAGATCAAGGAAACTGTTTTGGAAACATTGAAACGATTCTCCATGTTACCCGATGAATGTGAGTCGACTACTGGGAACATCACGACGAACAACACCAAGGAAGGTAAGAACATTGTTCTTGTTGGGGATAGTCAGATTAGGTACATGGATAGAACCTTCTGCTTGAAAGATAGAAGTAGGAGACAGAGGGTTTGCTTTCTTGGGGCTGGGATGGAAGATATTGTTAGCCGTCTGGACAACATCATGAGAGGTAATGGGAGCAATCCTATTATCTCTCTCAGTGCTGGAGGCAACGATGTTGGCAGACGTAGGAGTGAGGACCTGACTAGCAGGTATAGGTCAGCAATAGACATAATTAGGAAGAAGGGTGGGAACCCTGTCATATGTGGTATTTTGCTAAGGAGAGGAGTTGGAAATGAATAGTTGTCCAGGGCAATTGGTATCAATTGCTGGCTGGACAAATGATGTAAGGAAAATGCAGTAACATTCATTGACAACTGGGACATCTTCTATGGCAGAAATGACATGTATGCCAGGGATGGGGTCCACTTATCTAGGTCTGGGGTGGGGGCACTGGCAACTGCAGTGGAGGGAGCTGTTAGGGCTTTATACTAGTAAAAGTTAGTGGAATGGGTTTTGGGGGAAAATCAGTGAAGTCCTAGTGTAGTAATATGAGTTCTAGGGGAACTAGTAATAGGCATAAGGTGGATACTGGAAAGCCAGTGGCACTAGACAGTAATAAGAATAGTAGACAGTAATAAGTATAGTAGAAAAACAGAAATGAGCAGGAAGGTAAAGAGAAAGGAGGGTCTTTAAATATATATAATAGTAATTGTCGTAGTGCTAGGAATAAGATGGACAAGTTGAGATTAGCTGCTAGTGCAGGTAACATTCATGTATTTGCCATAACTGAGACGTGGTTTAATTCGAAAAATCGGGACATGCCTGCTGAATGTCACATTCAGTGTTTTAAATTATTCCAAGTAGACAGAAGTATCGGGAAGAGGGGTGGGGTGGCACTCTATGTCCGTGATCATTTAAATTGTTGCATAAAAACAATTGGTTGGTATAACTATACTCTCATATATTCCGCTCTTTACTTCCATGGACAAAGTTCTTTGTCTTCACAGACTCCGAAGTGCTCCACTCACCCTTTTCCCCTCATCAATTCTATGATTCACCTCATCCTTCATAGACCCATCTGCTGACATGTCCACTCCCAAATATCTGAATACATTCACCTCCTCCATACTCTCTTCCTCCAATCTGATATCCAATCTTTCGTCACCTAATCTTTTTATCCTCATCACCTTACTCTTTCCGATATTCACTTTCAATTTTCTTCTTTTACACACCTTACCAAATTCATCCACCAACCTCTGCAACTTCTCTTCAGAATCTCCCAAAAGCACAGTGTCATCAGCAAAAATCAACTGTGACAACTCCCACTTTGTATTTGATTCTTTATCTTTTAACCCCACACCTCTTGCCAAGACCCTCGCATTCACTTCTCTTACAACCCCATCTACAAATATATTGAACAACCACGGTGACATCACACATCCTTGTCTAAGGCCCACTTTTACTGGGAAATAGTCCCCCTCCCTCCTACACACTCTAACCTGAGCCTCACTATCCTCATAAAAACTCTTCACTGCTTTCCTTCACTGCTTTCAGTAACCTACCTCCTATTCCATACACCTGAAACATCTGCCACATTGCCCCCCTATCCAACCTATCATACGCCTTTTCCAAATCCATAAATGCCTCAAAAACCTCTTTACCCTTATCCAAATACTGTTCACCTATATGTTTCACTGTAAACACTTAGTGATATATATATATATATATATATATATATATATATATATATATATATATATATATATATATATATATATATATATATATATATATATATATAAAAATTAGTCAATTAGAAAGAACTTATTTACCTGGAGTTTACCTAGAGAGAGTTCCTGGGGTCAACGCCCCCGGCCTTGTCTGTGACCAGGCCTCATTGTGGATCAGGTCCTGATCAACCAGGATGTTACTGTTGGCCGCACGCAATCCAACGTATGAACCACAGCCCGGCTGGTCAGGTACCGACTTTAGGTGCTTGTCCAGTGCCTGCTTGAAGACAGCCAGGGGTTTATTGGTTATCCCTCTTATGTATGCTGGGAGGCAGTTGAACAGTCTTGGGCCCCTGACACTTATTGTGTTGTCTGTTAACGTGCTAGTGGCACCCCTGTTTTTCATTGGGGGATGTTTCATCGTCTGCTGAGTCTTTTGCTTTCGTAGGGAGTGATTTTCGTGTGCAAGTTTGGTACGTATCCCTCTAGGTTTTTCCAAGTGTACATAATAATGTAACTCTCCCTCCTGCGTTCTGGGGAGTACAAGTTTAGGAACTTCAAGCGTTCCCAGTAATTGAGGTGTTTTATCGCAGTTATGTGTGCCGTGAAGGTTCTCTGAACATTTTCTGGGTCAGCAATTTCACCTGCCTTTAAAGGTGCTCTTAGTGTGCAGCAATATTCTAGCCTAGAAAGAACGAGCTGAAGAGTGTTATCATGGGCTTGGCATCCCTGGTTTTGAAGGTTCTCATTATCCATCCTGTCATTTTTCTAGCAGATGCGATTGTTACAATGTTATGGAACTTTAAGGTGATATCCTCTGACATGATCACTCCCACTCTATTGTGTGGTTGGAATTTGTTTTATACTCCGATGAAATTTTAATTTCTTCACGTTCTCCATATCGGAGTAATTGAAATTTCTCATCATAGAACTTCATATTGTTTTCTGCAGCAGATTTAAAGAATTGGTTGATGTCTGCTTGGAGCCTTGCAGTGTCTTCAATGGAGGACACTCATGCAGATTCGGGTGTCATCTGTAAAGGAAGACATGGCACTGTGGCGTATATCCCTGTCTATGTCCGATAAGAGGATAAGGAACAAGATGGGACCAAGTACTGTGCCTTCTGGAATAGAGCTTTTCACAATAGCCACCTCAGACTTTACTCTGTTGACTACTACTCTTTGTGTTCTATTTGTTAGGAAATTATAGATCCATCTACCAACTTTTCCTATTATTCCTTAATCACGCATTTTGTGTGCTATTACACCTTGGTCACACTTGTCAAAGGCTTTTGCAAAGTCTGTGTATATAACATCAGCATTCTGTTTGTCTTCTAGAGCATCCAGGACCTTGTCGTAGTTGTCCAGTAGTTGGGACAGACAGGAGCGACCTGCTCTAAACCCATGCTGCCCTTGGTTGTGTAACTGATGGGTATCTAGATGAGTGGCGATCTTGCTTCTTAGAACCCTTTCAAAGATTTTTATATGGGTCGTTAGCAATATTGGTATGTAGTTCTTTGCTAATGCTTTACTGCCCCCTTTGTGGAGTGGGGCTATGTCTGTTGTTTTTAGTAACTGTGGGATGACCCCAGTGTTCATGCTCCCTCTCCATAGGATGTTAAAAGCACGTGACAGGGGCTTCTTGCAGTTCCTGATGAACACGGAGTTCCATGAGTCTGGGCCTGGGGTGGAGTGCATGGGCATGTCATTTATCGCCTTTTTGAAGTCATTCCGGGTCAGGATATTATCAGGTATGTGTGTGTCTACCAAATTCTGTCTCTCTCTCATAAAAATCATTTAGGTCTTCGACTCTCAGTCTGGTTAGCGGCTTTTAGTTCTTCCTGCATTTCTTGATTCCTGTAAGATTCCTTTAGCTTTAGTTCGATGTTTACTGTTTCTCTGACCAGTGTCTCCCTACGTATTTCAGGTATATTGGCCTCCTGTAGCTGCTCTGTTATTCTTTGCCTTCGCTTGTAGAGGGAGCGACTTTCTCTTTCTAGTTTACATCTTCTCCTTTTCCTTAAGGAAATATGCCTTGAGCATACCTCTAGTGCTACATAGTTAATTTGTTCTAGACATTGGGTAGGATCCATGTTGCTTAGGCTATCTTCCCAGTTTATATCATTTAGGACTTGGTTTACTTGGTCCCACCTTGTTTTTGTTATTAAAGTTGAATTTGGTGAAGGCTTCCTCGTGACTGATCACATTTTTTCAGTCTGGGGCCCCCGCATACATGTCTGGACCTCTATTATGTTGTGATCTGAGTATATTGTTTTTGATGTGATGACATTTCGTATCAGATCATCATTGTTAGTGAAGATGAGGTCCAGCGTATTCTCCAGTCTTGTAAGCTCTATTATTTTCTGGTTTAAGGTGAATTTGGTGCAGAGATTTAAAAGCTCGTGTGTGTGCGAGTTTTCATCTGAGCTGCCTCCTGGTGTTATCTCTGCTACAACATTATTTGCAATATTCCTCCATTTTAGGTGCCTTAGGTTGAAATCCCTCAGGAGCAAGATGTTGGGGACAGGAGCTGGAAGGTTTTTCAGACAGTGGTCAATTTTCAGAAACTATTCCTGGAATTGTTGGGACGTTGCATACGGAGGCTTGTATACAACCACAATGACCAGGTTTTGGTTCTTGATCTTTACTGCTAAAACTTCAACTACATCATTGTGGCATTTAGTAGTTCTGAGCATATAAGTGACTCTGTGATATACAGGCCAACCCCCCCTCCCCCGCCTTCCTTTGCCTGTTCACTCTGCCGCATCTGTATAGGTTGTAACCCAGGGTCCTTTCTAAAATTTTCTCTTTTACATTTAAAGATACAGTGGTACCTCGGTATACATCCTTAATTCGTTGCAGGACCTTGGACTTATACCAAACAGGACGTATACCAAACGAATTTTCCCTTAAAAAAATGTAAGGGAAACGATTAATCCGTTCCCATGAAAAAAAATTCCAATTGTTATTGGCATATTATACATTGATGGGGTTGTATAAAAAAAAATGAAATAAATGCAAATTTAACCTCACTTTACTTTGATGAAAAGAGTCGAGTGCCTACTAGGATAGTGCTGAGAAGGGAGCAGGAGGAAATGTTATTGTTTAGAAGGAGAGTCCCCTTCTCTTTTATGTTTCTATTTCCTATTTGGACCTGGTTGAAGCTCACCAGGTTTGACTTTTACTAAAATCTGTCCAAAAAACTTTGCTTCTGCCTTCTCAGGATGTTTCGGAAATGTGACATTGTCTGGACATTCCAGACAATGTTATTACTGCTTGTTTGGGCTTTGTTGGGTGGTACTTCTCTGCAAAGTTTTTGTACCTTTCTAACTTCGATGTATGTGGGTGAATAAGGTTTAATTGTATGTGGCACAGGTTTCTATTATGTAATGACGGGTTCTTTGTTTACGTGTTGATTATATATTAAGTAATTGCTTTGTTACGTTGTATGCCTGTTGGCGCTCTGTTTATTGTATATGTATTCCTACAGTTTATAAAAAAAAAAAAAAAAAAACTTCTCTGCAAAGTTTTTGACGTCCATCTATTTGGCAAAGATTTCCTTGATTAATGAAGTAGGGGCTTCCTCTATCTCCTCTTCCGAGCCTGAAGAGAGTGCATCCATCTTAGTCTTGTGCTCCTCCTTCTCAAGTTCCTGCAGCTCCTCAGCGATCAGCTCTTCTCTGTGCCCCTCCACTAACTCCTCCACATCACCATCACTCACATCCAGACCCATGGACCTGCCCTGAGAGAGACAATATCCTCCACTATAGACACAGCCTCAATGCCCTCAAAGTCCCTTTCAGCCACTGCTTCTGACCACAAATTCCTCCAAGCAGAGTTCATTGTTCTGTGTGAAACTTCCTGCCAGGCTTTGTCAATGAGAGTAATGCAATGGCCGATAGTTAAGTAATCTTTCCATAACACTCTCAGGGTTAACCCTGTGTCAGAGGTCACTTCAAAGCACCTCTGGAATAGTGCTTTAGTGTAGTTTCTTGAAATTACTGATAACCTGCTGGTCCATGGGCTGAATGAGAGGAGTCAAGTTAGGGGGGCGAAACTTTACAGTGATGAAGTCAAACTCTGGCAAGACAGTCCTGCAAGCTTGGAAGGTGAGCATTGTCCATTATGAGGAGGGCCTTCAGAGGCAAGTTTTTCTCTAAATAACTTTTTTACACGGTGTCGTGACTCATTTTGATCCATACAAGCTCTAGCATGTGAGTTGTATTCCAAACAAAGGTCGTATACCAAGCAAAAATTTTTGCATCCAAATCGGACGTATACCAAGTTGGACGTACTCCAAAGTGGACGTATACCGAGGTACCACTGTATATTTTTTCATTTGTGATAATGAAAAATTTAATAATTTTGTACCAGAACAACCTTAGAAAACTTACCTAACCTTATTAAAGCAAGCGCAATTTAATTTAGCCTAATCCAACTAAATATATTTTAGATAATTTTACATTACTTTTATAATAAACAAACACTATCAAATATATTTTTTTCGTTAGGTTCAGAATGATTTTTTGTGAAATTAATGCATATACAAATTTTCGCTTGCCTTGTTCGGCAAGCAAAAATCAGCTTGCGATTTTGGCTTAAATAGC
Source organism: Cherax destructor (assembly GCA_009830355.1). Lineage (NCBI taxonomy): Eukaryota > Metazoa > Arthropoda > Malacostraca > Decapoda > Parastacidae > Cherax > Cherax destructor. The sequence goes on from WNWK01012121.1 coordinate 54,267, forward strand.
AACGTTCTTCTTGTCGAATAAGGCAAGCAGAAATTTCCCAACACTGTGTCTTCCTGCTCTGTTGTTGGCCTTGTTAGACCACAACTATCATGTCTCTCACAACTGTCTGTAGAATGTTTACGACTACCAAAGTTGATATATTGATAGAAGTTACTTGAGAACTTTTGTTTATTTTCAAGTGTACTGACTTATACTGAGACATGTTCACTGCAACACTCCATTACAGAGAAATATTATATCATTGATGAATGATTATTGAACTGAATTTGGAGAATTACTTGATTTTACTTTCTTGTTTTGCTTACCGAAACTGGTCACTGTCGGGATGAGAAATGGACTAATGTCCAGGCAGTGTGCATTTTGTAACAACCACCACCGAGACCACCGCCACCACCACCGCCACCACCACCGCCACCGCCACCACCACCACCGCCACCACCACCGCCACCACCACCACCGCCACCACCACCTCCACTACCGCCACCACCACCACCGCCACCGCCACCACCACCACCGCCACCACCACCTCCACTACCGCCACCAATAACAACCACCACCACCTCCACTTCCTTCACTACCACCACCTCCACCACCGCCACCACCACCACCACTAATAACAACCACCACCACCTCTACCAATAATAACCACCCACCACCACCACATCCACCAGTAATAACCATACACTACCACCTCCACCAATAATAACCACCCACCACCACCACCTCCACCAATAATAACCACCCACCACCACCACCTCCACCAATAATACCAACCCACCACAACCACCTCCACCAATAATGACAACCCACCACCACAACCTCCTCCAATAATAACCAACCACCACCACCTCCACCAATAATAACAACCCACCACCACCACCACCACCAATAATAACAACCCACCACCACCACCAATAAAACCACCCACCACCACCACCAATAATAAGCCACCACCACCACCAATAATAACTCACCACCACCACCTCCACCAATAATAACCACCCACCACCACCACCTCCACCAATAATAACCACCCACCATCCCCACCACCACCAATAATAACCAACCACCACCTCCACCAATAATACGCCACCACCACCAATAATAACAACTCACCACCACCACCTCCACCAATAATAACCACCCACCACCACCACCTCCACCAATAATAACCACCCACCACCATCACCTCCACCAATAATAACCACCCACCACCACCACCTCCACCAATAATAACAACCCACCACCAACACCTCCACCAATAATAACCACCCACCACCACCACCTCCACCAATAATAACAACCCACCACCAACACCTCCACCAATAATAACCACCCACCACCACCACCTCCACCAATAATAAGCCACCACCACCACCAATAATAACAACTCACCACCACCACCTCCACCAATAATAACCACCCACCACCACCACCTCCACCAATAATAACAACCCACCACCACCACCTCCATCAATAATAACAACCCACCACCACCACCCCCACCAATAATAACCACCCACCACCTCCATCAATAATACGCCACCACCACCAATAATAACAACTCACCACCATACCTCCACCAATAATAATCACCCACCACCACCACCTCCACCAATAATAACCACCCACCACCACCACCTCCACCAATAATAGCCACCCACCACCACCACCTCCACCAATAATAACCACCCACCACCACCACCTCCACCAATAATAACCACCCACCACCACCACCTCCACCAATAATAATCACCCACCACCACCACCTCCACCAATAATAACCACCCACCACCACCACCTCCACCAATAATAACCACCCACTACCACCACCTCCACCAATAATAACCACCCACCACCACCACCTCCACCAATAATAATCACCCACCACCTCCACCAATAATAACCACCCACCACCACCACCTCCACCAATAATAACCACCCACCACCACCACGTCCACCAATAATAACCACCAACCACCACCACTACCACCGCTACTACTACCACCACCACTTGACAAAGAAGAGCATCGCGTCAGCTGATAGCGTCACAACACTCCGTCACGTCAGCTGACAACGTCACGACACTCCGTCACGATGTACTCACACGTCACCTCATTATATTATTATACATTTTTGATTCTTTGTGCCATATTTTTCACCATTTGCTTCTTTTATGAATTCTCCTGAGCTTTGTAGTGTATCATGCTGTGTGGTTGACATCTGGCTCCTGGTCCCTCCTGATCTTTGTGTATCATTCTGTGTGTGGGAGTGATCTCTGGCTCCTGATCCCTCCTGACCTTGGTGGATCATACTGTGTGTGGGAGTGATCTCTGGCTCCTGGTCCCTCCTGACCTTGGAGGATCATATTGTGTGTGGGAGTGATCTCTGGCTCCTGGTCCCTCCTGACCTTGGAGGATCATACTGTGTGTGGGAGTGATCTCTGGCTCTTGGTCCCTCCTGACCTTGGTGTATCATTCTGTGTGTGGGAGTGATCTCTAGCTTCTCTCCCCCACATAACTGTGGAGCGTCTAGGGTACTGCAGCCACCAGTATAATTTTAGACCCCCTGAACCCCTGCCTGGTGCTCGCTTCCACTGTGTCACTGTGTGTTCAAGATGGTATATTGTATCAACAACTTGAAGAGTAAGACACATGTGGAACAGTTGGGTATATATATTGTTGACTAAAATGTTTCACTTGCACAGTAAGCTGTTTAAATCAAACATAGAAGAGGTTACGATAAAGCTCTTGAAGCAGGAAGAGATTTGCTCTAGTAGCGACCAGAGTAGAGGCGATGCCAAGGGCTGTGATTAGACCCCTGCAACCACACTTAGGCAAGTACAGAGGCAGCAGGCATTTTATCGAACTGAAGATGGTGTTATCAGTCCATCAGTCTTGGAGATACAGGTTTTTGAGGTGGTCAGTCCCTCAGCTCCATGCCTCAGTATCTGACTGAAGAATCCTACTGGGTAGGCAAAATGTTTCAGTCAACAATAAACACTCAAAAGTGTTGCATGTGTCTCTCTCTTCTACTGTGCTACTGAACAAGAGGGCAGCTGAAAGCCTCGAAGGCTTTACACTTTACAAACTCAGAAATTTACAATTAGCTAACAAGTTAGAAGTTACAAGTGTTAGTGTTATATAGTGTTGTTAATTCGCCTCTATGTTGTTGAGTTTTGTTAATGCTTGTCATTAACAAAATTAAATAACGGTGTACATTTTAGTGATGGCAGACAGTACCGACCAGATGATCAAGTACACTTGTCAGCAAGACTGAACCTACACAACACGAGTCTTCAGTCGAGTGCAGACTAATATAGCACTAGAGGCAGTAGTAGTTTATGAGGTGTTCGGTGTTTAAGTCTTTATAGGAGGTAGTCAGTAATTTATTTTAATATTCAGTGGACCGCCAGACATTTGTCAAATCCGACTATGCTACATAAAAACACTTTCCATTTTATTTTGTCATTATTTAAGCCTTTACAAAAGAATAATATATAGCTTATGGAAACATTAAAATATTTATTATGGAAAAAGCTCATTCTTAAATAATGTATCTGAGCGGGGAATAAATGTTATATTTTTGGGTTAAAATTTACAGAGCCTGGAAACCTCACTGGACAGGATGTTCCAGCGCTTTATATACTAACCGATCACCAGGCGTCCAGTGTGTGTGTGAGTGTTAGTTACCATTTTGTCCTAGGCACATGTCAATTAGACACTAGGCCTGTTGTATATATGTGTGTGTGTATGTGTATGTAAGGAAACACTTCGAAATGTTTCTGACCCACCGGGAATTGAACCCGGCCCCTCCGTGCGTGAAGCAAGAGCTTTACCCACTAGGCCACCGGGTGTGTGTGTGTGTGTGTGTGTGTGTGTACTCACGTAATTGTGGTTTCAGGGGTCGATTCATAGCTCCAGCCCCCGCCTCTTCATTGTTTCCTACTAGGTCCACTCTCTCCCTGTTCCATGAGCTTCATCTGTGTGTACTCGCCTAGTTGTGGTTGCAGGGGTCAAGTCATAGATCCTGGCCCCGCATCTTCACTGGTCGCTGCTAGGTCACTCTTCCTGCTCCATGAGCTTTATCATACCTCTTCTTAAAGCTATGTATTGATCCTGCCTCCACTACATCACTTCCCAGACTATTCCACTTCCTGACAACTCTGTGACTGAAGAAATACTTCCTATCATCCCTGTGATTCATCTGAGTCTTCAACTTCCAACTGTGACCCCTTGTTGCTGTGTCCCATCTCTGGAACATCATGTCTCTGTCCACCTTGTCGATTCCTCTCAGTATTTTATATGTCGTTATCATGTAAACCCTATCTTTACTGTCTTCCAGTGTCGTCAGGTCGATTTCCCTTAACCTCTCCTCGTAGGACATACCCCTTAGCTCCGGGACTAGTCTTGCTGCAAACCTTTGCACTTTCTCTAGTTTCCTTACATGCTTGGCTAGGTGAGGGTTCCAAGCTGGTGCTGCATACTCCAATAAGGGCCTAACGTACACAGTGTACAGGGTCCTGAACGATTCCTTATTAAGATGTCGGAATGCTGTTCTTAGGTTTGCTGGACGCCCGTATGCTGCAGCAGTTATTTGGTTGATGTGCGCCTCAGGAGATGTTCCTGGTGTTATACTCACCCCAAGATTCTTTTCCTTGAGTGAGGTTTGTAGTCCCTTGCCCACTAGGCTGTACTCCGTCTGTGGTCTTCTTTGCCCTTCCCCAATCTTCATGACTTTGCACTTGGTGGGGTTGAACTCCAGGAGCCAGTTGCTGGACCAGGCCTGCAGCCTGTCCATATTCCTTTGTTGTTCTGCCTGGTCCTCGTCCAGCTGAATTCTCCTCATCAACTTCACATCATCTGCAAACAGAGACACTTCGGAGTCTATTCCTTCCGTCATGTTCACAAATACCAGAAACAGCACCGGTCCTAGGCCTGACTCCTGTGGAACCCCGCTCGTTACAGGCGCCCACTCTGACACCTAGCCTCGTACCATGACTCGCTGTCGTCTTCCTGACATGCATTCCCTGATCCACTGTAGCGCCTTCCCTGTTATTCCTGCCTGGTCCTCCAGCTTTATCACTATTCTCTTGTGTGGAACTGTGTCAAACGCCTTCTTACAGTCCAAGAAAATGCAATCTACCCACCCCTCTCTCTCTTTCTTGTCTTACTGATGTCACCCTGTCATAGAACCGTGCTGGCTGTCGTTTATAAGCTCATTTCTTTCTAGGTGCTCCACCACTCTCCTGTTAATCTTCTCCATGTACTCACCTATTTGTGGTTGCTGGGGTCGAGTCTCAGCTCCTGTGTGTGTGTGTTTGTGTAGGCAGGCGGTGATTAATCAATGTACAACATCCAGTCTGTGTGGTCGTCATCTTCTTGGCTCGTCGCACCCTGCCCTTGCCCCTGCCCCTGCCCTAGCCCTTGCCCCTGCCCCTGCTGCTGTTCATCCGTCAGTCACCAGATGCCTAAAATACCCCAAACTTTACCCTCCTCCCATGACCCTCCTCCTATGACCCTCCTCCCATGACCCCCCTCCTCCTTGACTGTTTCTGATATTCTCAAGTGTCACTCTGCTTATGTAAGTCTGTTAGTGAATGTGTTTTAGTGTGTCTTTGTTCCTCTTTCTTTCTGTATATGTCTCTCCCTGAGCGTGTTTGTTCCATTCTTTCTATACACACACATATACACACACTTATACACACACACACACACACACACACACACTCACACACTCACAAACACATACACACACACACACACATATATATATACACACACACACACACGGGGCCAGGAGCTAAGTCTCAAACCCTGCAACCACAATTAGGTGAGTACACAAACACACACACGACAAGGTGGATAGAGACAGGATGTTTCAGAGAGGGGACACAGAAACAAGAAGTCACAATTGGAATTTGAAGACACAGACGAGTCAAAGGGATGTTAGAAAGTATTTCTTCAACAATAGAGTTGTCAGGAAGTGGAATAGTCTAGCAAGATGATGTAGTGGAGGCAGGAACCATACATAGCTTTAGCACGAGGTATGATAAAGCTCATGCAGCAGGGAGAGAGAGGACCTAGTAGAGGTCAGTGAAGTGGCGGGGCCAGGAGCTGAGTCTCGAACCCTGCAACCACAATTAGGTGAGTACAGTTAGGTGAGTACACACACACACACACACACTCAGAAGTGGTATGATAAAGCACATAGAGCAGGAAGAGTGACCTATTAGCGACAACTGAAGAGCGGGACCAGGAGCTGTGAATCGTCCCCTGCAACCTCAACTAGGTGAGTACACACACACAGAGAAGTGTGTGATGCCGAGAACAGACGTCAGCCACCTCGTCCAGGGAACGAAGGAGCTTGGCTGTTCCGTGGTGTAGGCAGCACAGTGTTGCATGTGAGTCATGTTCCGTGGTGTAGGCAGTACAGTGTTGCATGTGAGTCATGTTCCGTGGTGTAGGCAGTACAGTGTTGCATGTGAGTCATGTTCCGTGGTGTAGGCAGTACACTGTTGCATGTGAGTCATGTTCCGTGGTGTAGGCAGTACACTGTTGCATGTGAGTCATGTTCCGTGGTGTAGGTAGTACACTGTTGCATGTGTGTCATGTTCCGTGGTGTAGGCAGTACACTGTTGCATGTGAGTCATGTTCCGTGGTGTAGGCAGCACACTGCTAAATGTGAGTCATGTTCCGTGGTGTAGGCAGTACACTGTTGCATCTGAGTCATGTTCCGTGGTGTAAGCAGCACAGTGTTGCATGTGAGTCATGTTCCGTGGTGTAGGCAGTAAACTGTGCATGGAGTCATGTTCCGTGGTGTAGAGCACACTGTTGCATGTGGTCATGTTCCATGGTGTAGGCAGTACACTGTTTCATGGAAAT
>WNWK01012122.1:0-61145 GCA_009830355.1 Cherax destructor
CCAAGTTTCTGGACCCCAGCATGGTTCTTGGTTCTCCCAGTCGATTTCCCTGTGGTTGAAATCGCTCATGACCAGTAACTTTGCTCTGCTCATGTGCGCTTTTCTTGCCACCTCCGCCAGAGTGTCCACCATTGCTCTGTTGTTCTCGTCATATTCCTCTCCTGGCCTCCTGCAGTTCTGTGGTGGATTATACATCACTGCAATGACTATCTTGTGCTCCCCAGACTGAATGGTACCTACTATAAAGTCCCTTTCTCTACACACCTCCATTCCTTCCATTTCCTCGAATCTCCAACGGTTCCTTACAAGCAGTGCGACCCCTCCTCCCCCCCTGCTCCTATCTTTCCTCAGGATCTGATATCCCTGTGGGAAGATTGCATCTGTTATTGCCTCATTGAGTTTAGTTTCTGTGATGGCTATGATGTCTGGGGACATCTCACCTATTCTTTAATTCCACTCTTCATACTTATTTGTGTGTGTGTGTGTGTGTGTGTGTATGTGTGTGTGTGTGTGTGTGTGTGTGTGTGTGTGTGTGTGAGCCTGTGCGTCTGTGTGTGTGTGTTCTTACCTAATTGTACTCACCTAATTGTGGTTGCAGGGGTCGAGACACAACTCCTGGCCCCCGCCTCTTCACTGTCCGCTACTGGGTCCCTTCTCTCCCTGATCCATGAGCTTTATCATTCCTCGTCTTAAAGCTATGTATGGTTCCTGCCTCCACTACATCACTTGCCAGACTATTCCACTTCGTGACTACTCTATGACTGAAGAAAATCTTCCTAACATCCCTTTGACTCATCTGAGTCTTGAACTTCCAATTATGACCCCTTGTTTCTGTGTCTTATCTCTGGAACATCCTGTCTCTATCCACCTTGCCTATTACACGCAGTATCCTTGCGGTAGTATGTCGTTATCATGTTTCCCCTAACCCTCCTGTCCTCCAGTGTCGTCAGGCCGATTTTCCTTAGCCTTTCTTCGTTGGACATTCTCCTTACCTCTGGAACTAACCTTGTTGCAAACCTTTGCACTTTCTCTAATTTCTTGACGTCCTTGACCAGGTGTGGGCTCCAAACTGATGCTGCATACTCCAGTATGGGCCTAACGTACACGGTGTACAGTGTCTTGAGCGATTCCTTACTAAGGTATCGGAACGCTATTCTCAGGTTTGCCAGGCGCCCGTATGCTGCAGCAGTTATCTGGTTGATGTGTGCTTCCGGAGACGTGCTCGGTGATATACTCACCCCAAAATCTTTCTCCTTGAGTGAGGTTTGTAGTCTTTGGCCACCTAGCCTATACTCTGTCTGCGGTCTTCTTTGCCCTTCCCCGATCTTCGTGACTTTGCATTTGGAGGGGTAAATTCGAGAAGCTAGTTGCTGGACCAGGTGTCCAGCATGTCCACGTCTCTTTGAAGTCCTGCCTGTGTGTGTGTGTGTGTGTGTGTGTGTGTACTCACCTATTTGTGGTTGCAGGGGTCGATTCATAGCTCCTGGCCCCACCTCGTCACTGATTGCTACTAGATCCTCTCTCTCCCTGCTCCATGAGCTTTATCAAACCTCGTCTTAAAACTATGTATGGCTCCTGCCTTCACTACGTCACTTTCTAGGCTATTCCACTTCCTGACAACTCTATGACTGAAGAAATACTTCCTAACATCCCTTTGACTCATAGGAGTCTTCAACTTCCAATTGTGACCCCTTGCTTCTGTGTCCCCTCTCTGAAACATCTTGTCTCTGTTCACCTTATCTATTCCTCGCAGTATTTTATACGTCGTTATCGTGTCTCCCCTAACCCTCCTGTCCTCTAGTGTCGTCAAGCCGATTTCCCTTAACCTTTCTTCGTAGGACAATCCCCTTAGCTCTGGGACTAGTCTTGTTGCAAACCTTTGCACTTTCTCTAATTTCTTGACGTGCTTGACCAGGTGTGGGTTCCAAACTGGTGCTGCATACTCCAGTATGGGCCTGACGTATATGGTGTACAGAGTCTTGAATGATTCCTCAGTGAGGTATTGGAACGCTATTCTTAGGTTTGCCAGCCGCCCGTATGATGCAGCAGTTATCTGATTGATGTGTGCCTCAGGAGATGTGCTCTGTATTATACTCACCCCATGATCTATTTCTTTGAGTATTGAGTGTTGCCCTCCCAGGATAATCCAGGGTAGTGAGGTTTGCAGTCTTTGGCCACCTAGACTATACTCTGTCTGCGGTCTTCTTTGACCTTCCCCGATCTTCATGACTTTACATTTGGCAGGGTTAAATTCAAGAAGCCAGTTACTGGACCAGGCTTGTAGCCTGTCCAGGTCCCTTTGTAGTCCTGCCTGAGCCTCGACTGTGTGTCTGCAACTATGAGAGGGTCAGTCTTATCCTAGTATACTAACTTATATTTTTATCCAAGTATACTAACATATATTTTTAACGTATATTTTTAGTTATTTTTAGTTGATGTTAATCCAGGGATTAACATCAACTAAAAATAACACATGTAAACTACTGTATGTGCACTAATTAGTATACTCCTCAGGAACATTTACAAAAACACCCGCAAGGTATGTTCTGGACACTGGTACATGTACATGGGTAGAAAACTACATATATATATATATATATATATATATATATATATATATATATATATATATATATATATATATATATATATATATATATATATATATATATATATAGATATAAAAGTAGGACTTTGGATTATAGAGTTACTTTCTTGTAAGGAACTTTTAAACTTATCAAATGATACTATGGGGGAACTGGGAATTAAAATGGAAAGAAAAGAATCTGGTAATTATTCCTTAATGTAAACCACTGTCAGCAATGGCAGAAGTTTCGCAGAACAGTTAAGGAAGACAGCCAGCTGCCCTGTTAAGATAGCCAGCTGTCTTGTTAAGATAGTCAGTTGTCTTGTCAAGATAGTCAGCTGCCTTGTTAAGAGTCAGCTGCCTTGTTAAGATAGTCAGCTGCCCTGTTAAGATAGTCAGCTGTCTTGTTAAGATAGCCAGCTGCCTTCTTAAGATAGCCAGCTGCCTTGTTAAGATAGTCAGCTGCCTTGTTAAGAGTCAGCTGCCTTATTAAGATAGTCAGCTACCCTGTTAAGATAGTCAGCTGTCTTGTTAAGATAGCCAGCTGCCTTGTTAAGATAGCCAGCTGCCTTGTTAAGATAGTCAGCTGCCTTGTTAAGATAGCCAGCTGCCTTGTTAAGATAGTCAGCTGCCCTGATAAGATTGTCAGCTGCCTTGTTAAGATAGTCAGCTGTCTTGTTAAGATAGTCAGCTGTCTTGTTAAGGTAGTCAGCTGCCTTGTTAAGATAGTCAGCTGTCTTGTTAAGATAGTCAGCTGTCTTGTTAAGGTAGTCAGCTGCCTTGTTAAGAAAGTCAGCTGTCTTGTTAAGATAGTCCGCTGCCCTGTTAAGATAGTCAGCTGCCTTGTAAACATTATGAACCCTAAACCAAGTATTATCTACTTGGAGATTTCAGGTATCTTACATGTGAAGTTGAAGACTGCTAACAAGAGCACTGTATCAGCAGACACACAACAGGGCGTTACTGGAGCTCTGTTAAATGTGTCTCAAAATCAACAGGTAACTGAGCCTGCCAGGAAAGTAAACAGTTTTCACAAAGAATGAGGAAATATTCTGAAACACAACATACTTAGATGGCAAGGTTATCGAAGTAGAGAGAAGCATGGGCACCTGTGCAGTGATTGTTCAGCAAGGTTTATATCATCAGTCAGGGACTGGGACCAGAGAAATGAAGAACAATCAGACGTCCACTGGAAAATAGTCGAGCAATCTAATCCCACACCGGTGCATGGAAAACCTGACTATAGAAACTTAGTCTGTACAAAATATGTTCCACTGAGAAAGTTAAAAAAGGAAATCAGACACTGAAAAGGAAAGAAAAAGACGTATAAAAGAAGAAAACGCGTTATGGGACTGTTTCAAAATTAAGCTATATCATAATCAAGTACATATGACCAACAGTGAGCCTAGATACTATGATATAAAAGACTAAAACATTCCTATCAAAGTGAAGAAGCACATAAGGAACAAAAAAGCTGTTAAGAGACAGCGCTCACCCCAAAAAATCTACATATATGGAAAATCCAAATTAAAAACCTTATCTAGAATGGGTCCTCTACTAACAGGTTCATACACCGACGATGAAAGAATAAGAGAATATCAGTAAGAATCAGTTTTCAACGATCCACTAAACAAGAAAGTGGAAGATGAATAATATTTAACATTAGCTCTGCCCACCTGACTAATCATATATCTGACTTAAGTACAAGTCTACTCGAGTTAGAAGGGAAACACAAAACTTGGCCATAGCACAGTGACCAGACTCATGGAGCTCTGTGTTTATAAAGAAATACTTACATCCAGGAAAAATCCCGTAGGTTCTAAAGCTTGCTATAGGTCATTGGCGCACAGTAGAACCTTATAGCAAAAAACTATAGGTCATTGGCGCTTAGAAACTAAAGGCCATTGGCTAACATCACACATCATAAAATTCTTGGGGAGGTGATGAGACGACAAATTACAAATTGTATGTAAACACATGACCTGCACAACACAGGTCAAAATAGGATTACAAAAGGAAAATCGTGCTTTTTACGTTACTGGATCATTATGAAAAAATTATGAGGATTTACAAGACTCCCACACTGAGACACAGTGTTCAAGACCTTTACTATGGTATCTGACACTATGTAAATAAAGTGAAGGCACATATAATAACATTAATAGGTATAGAGGAAGAGTAGGAAAATGGATATATAATTTTATAACGAGTAGAACACAAAGAGATGTAGTAAAATGTAAAATGTAGCCTTAGAAAGTTCGGTACCCAAGGCAGGGTCCTGTTGCCTTTTCTGTTTCTCATCCTCACAGCACAGATAAAAACGACTACAGCTTCGCATTATCCTTTGCGGACCAAACAAAATTTAGTATGTAAATCACCTCTGTACAGGACACGATAAATTGCAAGAGTATATAAACAAAGTCCTCTATTGCAAGAGGATGTAAACAAAGTCTTCTATTGCAAGAGGATGTAAACAAAGTCCTCTATTGCAAGAGGATGTAAACAAAGTCCTCTATTGCAAGAGGATGTAAACAAAGTCTTCTATTGCAAGAGGATGTAAACAAAGTCCTCTATTGCAAGAGGATGTAAACAAAGTCTTCTATTGCAAGAGGATGTAAACAAAGTCTTCTATTGCAAGAGGATGTAAACAAAGTCCTCTATTGCAAGAGTATATAAACAAAGTCCTCTATTGCAGAGGATGTAAACAAAGTCTTCTATTGCAAGAGGATGTAAACAAAGTCCTCTATTGCAAGAGGATGTAAACAAAGTCCTCTATTGCAAGAGGATGTAAACAAAGTCTTCTATTGCAAGGCGACGTAAACAAAGTCTTCCAATGGAAGGTAAAAATTCACTTGATATCTGATGGGGACAAATTCCAATTGCTCAGATAGACAGAAATGGAGGAATCCAAGAGAGGAACGGCATACCTTACACAGGAACGGCATACCTAACACAGCAAGGGCTTACCTAACACAGGAACGGCACACCTAACACAGCAAGGGCTTACCTAACACAGGAACGGCACACCTAACACAGCAAGGGCTTACCTAGAAAAGGAACGGCACACCTAACACAGGAACGGCACACCTAACACAGGAACGGCACACCTAACACAGCAAGGGCATACCTTACACAGGAACGGCATACCTAACACAGCAAGGGCTTACCTAACACAGGAACGGCATACCTAACACAGCAAGGGCTTACCTAACACAGGAACGGCACACCTAACACAGCAAGGGCTTACCTAACACAGGAGCGGCACACCTAACGCTGGAACTGCATACCTAACACAGGAACGGCACACCTAACACAGCAAGGGCTTACCTAACACAGGAATGGCATAACTTACACAGGAACGGCATACATATCACAGGAACGACACACCTAATACAGGAACGGCATACCAAACACAGGAAAGGCATACGTAACACAGGAACAGCATTCCTATCACAGCAAGGGCTCACCTAACACAGGATCGGCATACCTAACACAGGAAGGCACACTACACATGGAACGAACTAACAGAACTAGATACCTAACACAGGAAGGCAACTATCACAGAAGCATGACCTATCACAGGAATGGTCACTACACAGGATCGGCATACCTATATCACAGAAGACATCCAATCGGAACGTAAAACACGGAGTGCATCGTATCACATGGTCAGATTCCGTATCACACAGTGGTCTGCGACTCTACCGGTCGGTCTTCTCAAGGATCGTTCTCGTTCGTCTCATGGACGGATCACGTGTGTTCGTGACCGTGGGTTCGCAGTCCGTAGAATGTCATGATCCTGTACGTTCGTTCCATCGTGTCGTTCTCGTTGGATCGTTCTCGTGATCGTTCCATCGTGGTCGTTCTCGCGATCGTTCTCGTGGTCGTTCTCGTGGTCGTTCTCGCGATCGTTCTCGTGGTCGTTCTCGCGATCGTTCTCGTGGTCATTTCTGTGATCATTCCTGTGATCGTTCTCGTGATCGTTCCTGTGATCGTTCCCGTGATCGTTCCTGTGATCGTTCCCGTGATCGTTCCTATGATCGTCCCTGTGATCGTTCCTGTGATCGTTCCTGTGATTCCTGTGATCGTTCTCTTGATCGTTCTCCTGATCGTTCCTGTGATCGTTCCTGTGATCGTTCCTTTGATCATTCCTGTGATCGTTCTCTTGATAGTTCCTGTGATCGTTCCTGTAATCGTACCTTTGATCGTTCCTGTGATCGTTCCTGTGATCGTTCCTGTGATCGTTCCTGTGATCATTCCTGTGATCGTTCCTGTGATCGTTCCTGTGATCGTTCTCTTGATAGTTCCTGTGATCGTTCCTGTGATCGTTCCTGTGATCGTTCCTGTGATCGTTCCTGTGATCGTTCCTGTGATCGTTCCTGTGATCGTTCCTGTGATCGTGCCCGCAATGCACAGCATATTAGGGACTTTTGGCATGTACATCTCATTATTAATTAATACCTATATATCATGTCTACCCAACTATGTATCATTGTACCATGTCTAAATAAAGTATTATTATTATTCTCACGATCGTGGGAAGGTACCAGGGGCGGGGCCAGAATTATCCTCCGTGAACTTAGTACCTCAACTGGCAAAGATTAGTTTGTAAACTGCCAAATAACCAACCATAAACACTACTACTGCTTCTTCTACTACCACTTTTAAAACTACTACTACTTCTAGTACTACTACTACTACTACTACTTCTAGTACTACTACTACTACTACTACTACTTCTAGTACTACTACTACTACTACTACTACTACTACTGCACCACAGCCATCGTTACCACCTCATTCAACATCATCATCAGGTATTAATGAATAAAATAGGAATCTGGTAATTATCTTCGCTTGTAAAGAACTGTCAGCAACGGCGGAGGAATTAACTGATCAGTTAAGGAAGACAGTTGTCTTGAAAGGCTGGAAAATCCCACAGCAAATATTACCCTACTTGGAGATTTCAACCTCCCAAATGTAAAGTGGAAGATGATTCATCACAACAAAGTACCAGAAATAGTTCCTGGAAGTACCCGAGCTCAGTAGGTACATACCTGGGAACTAATGAAGCTTTGAGAAAGGTTTGCACTGAACTAACAGACAACTGATCCCTCTATAATCGAAAATGCACTGTGTTTGACTTCACAAACAACGAGGAACTAATCAGAGGCATAACAATCACAAACACAATATACTCTGACTACAACATAGAGGCATAAACGAGTATAATCTCAGGGGTGGGGAACTACAACACTAATGTGCGAGAAGGGATGTTCAGTAAATTTAACTTTAGTAATCATAAATGACTGGGGCCAACTTAACAAAGAACTATTACACATAATCTGGGACACGACTCATGAGCACCCTAAATGCTCGCCAGTGTTTGGAAAATCTGAACACAGAAACATACAAGGTCTGTATTAAATACGTACCATTGAGGAAACCTAGAAGAAGGTTTCTTCAATGCTTAAAAACAAAAATATGTCACAACGAAGATTACCGAGAGAGAACAAAAACTTATGTTGTCGTACCAAACAGAAAGAGGAACATTAATATGCAAAATTCAAGCTAAGAACTACCTTCAGAGCCTAAAAAGGCACAATACAACGACTGGAACGACACACAAATAACTCGCACATAGCAGACAGAAACTTATGACAAAGTTTCGGTCCGACTTGGACCGAAACGTTGTCATAAGTTTCAGTGTCTTATGTGAGGCTTATTAGTGTGAACTACCTGTAGAACTGAACCATTAACAAGAGGAGGTTCATGTACGGACGATGAACAAGTAATAAACGAAATTTTGAAAGAACAACGTAAAACGACATTCAGGACCCCAACACATATGCTGCTATGTATGATAATCTATGTAACTGTATTTGTGTATACCTGAATAAACTTACACTAAACGAAGGCAGGATGGAGAATTCCATCTGAAGGTCACGCAGACCAATTACTGATATAGAATTCGAAAAATAAACAGAAAATATGGCCGCTCATTCAGCTCCTGGACCCGGTTCATGGAACTCCTTATTTTTTTAGAAACGGCAAAGTACCACTAACATGAGCCCTCCGTAGCCTTTAGAGAAAGAGCTTAGATCTAGGTGAAATACCAGAGATCTTCAATAGTGCAAACATAGCTCCTTTGCTTAAGGGAGGTAGTAGAGCACTAGCGAAATATTAGACCAGTAGCCCCAACTTCCCACATCATAAAAATCGCCAAATTACAAATTTTATGGAACAATACAATTTGCACAGCTTAAATTAGCATGGTTTTAGAGCCGGGGCATCATGCTTCTTACAACTGCTAAATCACTATGACAAAATTACGCAGTTGTGGTCTACCTACCTGGTATTCATGGATTTTGCAAAGGCTTTGACAAATGCGATCATGGGGGTGACTGCATACAAAATGGACTTGGAAGCAGATGAATTTTCAATTTTCTGACAAACAGAACATAAGGGATAGTAGTAAGCAGCAAAATCCAGCATCAGCGAGGTAAAAAGCTCAGTTCCCCAAGGCACTGTCTTGGCACCACTGCTGTTTCTCTTCCTCATAGTAGACTTAGATAAACACCCGTCACTATAATAATAATGGAACGTCATCTCGGTAAAAGACAATGAACAATTGCAGGAAGATATCACCATGGTTTTGCAGTGGGCAGTGGAGAAGAACGTGACGTTCACTCGTGACGTTCACTCCCTCAGCCTGTAGAGCATGAGGGACTGATCAGTCCCTCAGCCTGTAAAGCCTGTGGGACTGATCATTCCTTCAGCCTGTGGGACTGATCAGCCCCTCAGCCTGTAAAGCCTATGAGACTGATCAACAACTCAGCCTGTGGGACTGATCAGTCCCTCAGACTCTACAGGCTGAGGGACTGATCACCTCAACTCTACTTCTGATGTCTCCAGAATTTTAGTCACCTCTGCATTTTTACTTAAGAAGCCTTTGTAGAGGCGAGATGTTTTGGTAATGAAGATACCAAACTGTTGCCCTTGTCTTTACTCTTCAACTGGTGGGTAATGTGTACGATTATTATTATTATTATTATTATTATTACTATTATTATTATTATTATTATTATTATTATTATTATTATTATTATTATTATTATTATTATTATTATTATTATAAAAACTTACTTCTGCTGTCTGATGGAGTGTTGGTGTGATGGAGTATTGGTGTAATGGAGTGTTGGTGTGATGGAGTATTGGTGTGATGGTGTGTTGGTGTGATGGAGTGTTGGTGTGATGCATTATTGGTGTGATGGAGTGTTGGTGTGATGGAGTGTTGGTATGATGGAGTGTTGGTGTAATGGAGTGTTGGTGTGATGGAGTGTTGGTGTGATGGAGTGTTAGTGTGATGGAGTGTTGGTGTGATGGAGTGTTGGTGTGATGGAGTGTTGGTGTGATGGAGTGTTGGTGTGATGGAGTGCTGGTGTGATGGAGTGTTGGTGTGATGGAGTGTTGGTGTGATGGTGTTGGTGTGATGGAGTGTTGGTGTGATGGAGTGTTGGTGTGATGGAGTGCTGGTGTGATGGAGTGTTGGTGTGATGGAGTGTTGGTGTGATGGAGTGTTGGTGTAATGGAGTGTTGGTGTGATGGAGTGTTGGTGTAATGGAGTGCTGGTGTGATGGAGTGTTGGTGTGATGGAGTGTTGGTGTGATGGAGTGTTGGTGTGATGGAGTGTTGGTGTGATGGAGTGTTGGTGTAATGGAGTGTTGGTGTGATGGAGTGTTGGTGTAATGGAGTGCTGGTGTGATGGAGTGTTGGTGTGATGGAGTGTTGGTGTGATGGAGTGTTGGTGTGATGGAGTGTTGGTGTGATGGAGTGTTGGTGTGATGGAGTGTTGGTGTAATGGAGTGCTGGTGTGATGGAGTGTTGGTGGACAGTAAGTGGACAGCGGAAAGGAAGTCCTGTTGTACCTATTGTGACGTCATTGGGATCTTAATACACCAAGGGGTGACACACACTTCTGCTCACACCACACTGTGTGTGTGTGTGTGTGTGTGTGTGTGTGTTAACATTTTGTCCTAGGCACATGTCGATTAGACACTAGGCCTGTTGTATGTGTGTATGTAAGGAAACACTTCGAAATGTTTCCGCCCCGCCGGGAATCGAACCCGGGCCCTCCGTGCGTGAAGCCAGAGCTTGACAGCACTGCTTCACTTCGTAACAAAGTAACCTCAGGGAAGTCATCCTGGACGAGTGTGTCCTAGCTTGAGTGCGTTGACGTCCTGTAATGAGAGTGAGTGTGTCTGGTCTAGACTCTAGACCAAGATATTTGTTTTTATGGAAGGTGGATATAACAACATTGTTAGGCACTTTGGTGTGAAAACACAGCCAGTGTCGACTCATTACAGCCACTGACATATACAACAAAACCTCCGACAGTACAACAACTAGCAATCTAACATTGTGTGTCTTTGCAAACATTCAGGGTCTTACAGCAAGTAACAACAACAAAATAACGTTCATCATTGGTTTCCTCACAGAGTTAAATGCAATATTTACAGGTTTTATGGAGACCCATTTTAAAGATTAATAAGACTGAGGAATATTAATACCAGGACATTAATATCAGAATATTAATACCAGGGTTGGTGGCCCGGTGGTCTGGGTTGGTGGCCCGGTTGTCTGGTGGCTTGAGCTTCACATACGGAGGGCCCGGGTTCGATTCCCGGCGGGTGGAAACATTTCGACGTGTTTCCTTACACCTGTTGTCATGTTCACCTAGCAGCAAATAGGTACCTGGGCTGTTAGTCGACTGGTGTGGGTCGCATCCTGGGGGACAAGATTAAGGACCACAATGGAAATAAGACAGACAATCCTCGATGACGCACTGACTTTCTTGGGTTATCCTGGGTGGCTAACCTTCCGGTGTTAAAAATCCGAAGAAATCTTATCTTGACACTACCAGGACACTACCAGGACACAACCAGCTTCCATGTGGTCGACAAAACACAAGGAAGGGAAGAGCTTTAGATCTGTATGTTTAACAGCTGCTAATATACACTGAGTTACTTAACACCACAAATGAAGCTAAATGGTCCAGTAAAACCAACAGTGTGGGGAAAAAGACACATATGGACACTTCAGGATATTTATTAGAGGAAAATTTTTTTCTAATAAATGTTCTGAACACTTATGTATATATAAGTGTATATGTATATATACACCACCGAAGGTAACTTCCTGGCAGCTCAAAGACCGACTATTGAAAATCAAGTATTGTCATAAAAATGTATCAAACCCAACCCAAAATATCCTATCCTGTCCTGTTGCTTCAGTTTAAGACACCTAAACTACTACAAAATATATTCGCCTTGTGCCAGTAAATAATGGAACCAAATAGTCTAAGAAAATGAAGACCTGGCATGGGAGCACAGACAGTATGCTCCGACCACAGCCTAATATCCATGGTACCTTACCACCAAGGAACAGTCAATCGTCTCAACAAAGTGACCAACATAATCACTTTCCATCCTAACAAAATTATAAATCTCCTTTCGAAGAACTATAAGCATTCAGTTACACAAGACACACCAGGAGTCTACCAGATACCATGCAAAGATTGCAACGAAGTATACATGGGACAGACAGGCCGAGTGTTATCTACAAGGATCACTGAACACAAGAGATAGGAGATAGGAGATAGGAGAGTTCAGTCTTTTTTCAACATGTTAGCAACAACAATCACAATATTCATTGGGAAGCTGAAAATATCAAACACAAATCACACTGCAGGTATTAACACAAAATCATAGAATTTGCTATCATAGCTACCACCCTTAATTTTAATATCTCACAGGGACAATAATAACCAGACGTTATTCTATAATCACCCTTAAGAAGTACCTAACATCACCTAACCTAGTACAGACCTGCCATCACAAGATCAAGAACTACAGAGAAACTACTTGCCCAAATTTTAAGCTTAGTTCCAGTCACCTGCTTAGTCCAGTCACCTGCTTAGTCTAGTCACCTGCTTCAAAACCTGACGCACCAAACCCATTTACTCCCTGACCTGTCTTCCCATGCGCTGACCTGACGCTCCTTACTCTGCACTGCTGTATATTTCGACCCCAGTAGGGCGTCGAAATATACAGACAAATTAATTTTGGAAATTTCTGTCTCAATGCTGGTTATTATGTTCAGATATGCTGACTAACTAGTCTAATCAACAAAACAGTCATGAAGATATACTCAGTAAATTTAACTTTAATAGCAAGAACTGGGAGACAATAAATCACGATCTTACTGAAAACAATATGATTAATGAAGATCTCAAACAGTATTTCGAGAGGATGAGCTCAGTGGAACCAGCAGTATGATCCAGACACATATCATTACGAAGGAAGAGGAGATGTACATTGGAAAGGGAGAGGTTTGCCCTCTATAGCCGAAGACGACGGGTAACAGACGTAGCATGCTATGAGTTGTTACATTTTATTTGTCGTGTCATACACCAATTTAGTCATGCCTCCTGACCAGCGAACCAGGTGATAAGGGTTTAATGAGAAGGGGCCCCATGGTTATACCAGTACCTTGGTTCAACCAGAACAATCACAAGGAAGTCCGCCAAAGCTCTGAAGCGACGTGGGACGCTTATGAAGCAGCTTTGGCAGACTTTAATTCACTGCTGGTCGTTACAGTGTCTTGTGTTTATAATTTTGCGTCATTGTACATAGCTGTAAATACTGTACATAAGCTATATATGCTGTAAATACCAGCTTATTTTGGTGAGTGAAATAAGTCATTTATTCTCTCTGTTGCCTTATTGATCGTTCCTAATTGGTTATCGCGCTACGGCAAGGTGTGCAGGGGATAGTCTACACCTGTCTCGTAATAACAGAGTTCCTCAAAGGCAGTACACTATCTGAAGAACGAAAAGAAACACTAGCTAGAGAAATGGAGAACATTGAGCCCAAATTAAATGCATCATACAGAGTCCAGGAAGGACAAAGGACAATAGCCATAAGTAATATTAAAATAACTCCAGAATACTTCTTATCATATACAGAATTCAGGGCAAACATCTCGTGTTGGGCCTTTAATTAAAGGATATGGAAGACATGCTGACCACAAAGAAACGAGGGAAATACTTAAGTCACAATGTAACTCACCGTTCAGTGATCTTAAAGCTCTAAGCGACTTAAAGTTCTTCTGATATAACCCTAACACCAACTGACTATAAAGAAGCCACTGATTGCATGCTCATGCACTCCACCCCAGACATAGACTTGTTGAACTCTATATTTATGAAGTGCACGAGATCTTTGTCACGTGCCTCAGATATTCTTTGTAGGAGTCTGGACACTGGATTTATCCCACAGTCATTATAAATCATTGATAAAGGTGGTACTAAAGCACCTGAAATAATCTTTGAACCGATGGCACTAATGTCCTTCATTACCAAAATTTCTGAGTTTTAAGTCAAGATTGCCAATCACATAGAACTGCA
This sequence comes from Cherax destructor, assembly GCA_009830355.1. NCBI lineage: Eukaryota > Metazoa > Arthropoda > Malacostraca > Decapoda > Parastacidae > Cherax > Cherax destructor. The sequence goes on from WNWK01012122.1 coordinate 14,055, forward strand.
TTAATTGCACAACCCAGGACAAAATAGGTTTAGAACAGGTTGCTCCTGACTAGGCTAGTCCATTATGACGTAGTCTTGAATACTCCGGAAAATAAGTAAAATACATATGTAGTGCACAGTGACTTAGCAAGTCTTCGACAGGTGCGGCCATGCTGCTGTAATTGTACCTAAGATGTGTGCAGTAGGAATAACTGAAAAGGTCACAGATGGATATTTAACTTTTTAACAAACAGAACCCAAAGAGTAACAGAAAACAGTGAAATAAGAGGCTGCTACAGTGAAAAGTTGTTACTGAAGGCACAGTACTCGCCCCACTGTACAAGATAAACCGTCAGATGTGACATTCAAGGAGCACAACAAGTTATTATCGCAACTGCAAGGAAAATGATGGGTTGGATAACTTGGACATTCAAGACAAGTGATACCAAGCCTATGATGACACTCGTCAGGTTACTCGTTCTCTCTAGGCAGAACTATTGCTCTGTACTAACAGCCTCTTTCAAGGCAGGTGAAATTGCAGAACTGGAGAAAGTACAGAGGCTTCACAGCTCATATAAATTAAAACACCTAAATTACTGAAAGTGCTTGAAGTAGTTCGAAGTGTGTTCCTCATAACTAAGACGAGAACAATCCATCATAATCTACACCTGGAAGATTCTGGAGGGATTCGTCCTAAAACCTGCACACTAATGTCACAAGACTGGGCGACGAGTACATTAAGAAACAACTCAGTAAGTGTAAAGGTGTCAGTAGTAGTACTGAAACCCCTATGTATTATACTTATATAGTATATCATAATACCAGCTATATTATAGTTAGGATCCCTAGCTACCTGTGACGTCAAGAGTCCCGCGCATGTGAGCCTAAGCCTCAGGCATCCCTCTCACTCCACGACAGGCTTAGGTCCGAATAGGTACGGCTGGGTTACTTCCCCTCGCAGTGTCAATATACTTTACCAACCACTTTGTGTGTTTGAATACGACCGTAATTATCTCCTAGTACCCACTCGATAAAGGAACCAAGACTCAACCCCTTCTTTCATGCAACAGATGAATTACCAGTAAACACCTGGTTGTCTTTGAGAGAATACTTGATAAGTTCCTTAAGTCAGTTCTTGATTAGCCAGGCTGTGGTTGTTACGAAAATAACTTACGTTTTTAAACTTGAACTTAAGAGGTGTACAGACTTGTCAAATATTACAAAATACACCACCCAAGGACCAGAAAGGTAAAATCACCAAGAGTGCTAAATAACTGGAAGATACTTTTCAGGAAGGACAGGTAAACTAACATATACAAAAATATAATATATTAATAGTAATCCTAAGTATACAACACACAACATCATTACAAAAAATACCAAACACCAGTTTCCCAAAGTTGGGCCACTTTAATATTACAAAATATTATCAAAAACTCACTAGTGCACTGCTACTAGTTATTTAAAGTCAGGCCAAATGAAATATTGTGAAAAACAAAACCAAATGTCATTAGGTCACAGAAATAAAATATTACTGGCACTTGTAGATCCCCACATCTGCCTCTGCCGGCTTCCAGTTTACCAGTAAAAATGTAATCACTTCTGCACTTTCCACTATTCACACAGGCCCCACATAATACCAGGTCCTTGCCCTATTGCTTGGGCCTACTTAATGGTACAAAATTTTCACCAAAACTTATGGCCTAAACAACATTAAAACACCACAACTTACATAACTCAGCCGAACTTCATGACACCTCATTCCACAACTGCTTCCTCGACACTGCCAGACTAGTTACACACTCCCCACACAACTCTCTCATCCCAGCCACCTGTCTAATACACGTCCACATTACGTTCAATCTACGTTCACTAACACTTTATTAAACTATATATACACTTTTTATATTTTATAACAATGCAGTATCCTGCATAATAGTGGTGCATACGTTGGACTTCTGGGATCCACTTTGGGTTCCTGGATGTAAAATGAAAGAAAATATAGGCAATCTTGGGATTTTTAGTGCATTCTAATATATTTTTTTAATTTAACCCATATTTAACGCAGCAAATAACGTGTATAAGACAGGAACTCATCAGTCGTCACTCTGTCACAGTCCTGTGAGTCCGTGACTCCCGATCAATGTGCTATTGACTTCGGAAGCAGGCACCCACATGCTTCAGGATTGTAGAGTTGATCCAGGCAGTAACATAAACCCCATGTCACAGGATGGTTAAATTTTTCCCCTCGTCAATTCAATGATTCACCTCATCTTTCATAGACCCCTCTGCTGACACGTCCACTCCTAAATATCTAAATACATTCACCTCCTCCATACTCTCTCCCTACAATCTGATATTCAGTCTTTCGTTACCTAATTTTTGCTCATATGACTAGTAATTACTTCGTCAAGGTCATTGATATATATTATAAACAACAATGGGCCTAAAATTGATCCCTGTGGAACGCCACTTGTTCCAGATCCCCACTTAGATTTTACCCCATTTATGTACACTGTCTGCTTCCTGTTGGTGAGCCATGACTCGATCCATGACACCACCTTTTCCCCAGAGCCATGAGCTGCCACTTTCTCTCTCAGTCTCTGGTGCTGTACTCTATCAAAAGCCTTACTAAAATCCAAATAAACAGTATCGAATTCTTTATGTGATCGACAGCCTCAGAAGCTTTACTGAAGAAAGTTAGTAAATTAGTTAGGCAGGAACGGCCCCTCGTGAATCCATGCTGAGTATTATTAATCAGATTATACTTATGAAGATGACTTCTTATAATATCAGTTATAATTGACTCTAGTAATTTGCCTACAATTGAGGTCAGGCTTATTGGGCGGTAATATGATGGTAACGACTTGTCTCCTGCTTTAAAAATAGGAATTACATTGGCCATCTTCCACATATCAGACAATACACCTGTTTGAAGAGATATATTAAAAATATTAGTCAATGGAAATGTTGAAAGCTGTCATCCTGAGATGTGAGACTCCAGTAGGTCAATAAGGACATCGTCGGTATCCCATCCCATCGTCAGGTATCCCATTAAAGGTTCAGTGGAATACCGAAAAAGGGACACTTGTGTACAGTTGAGGACAGGTAGTAAAGGAAACGTTTCGCCACAGTGGCTTCATCAGCCCTGGACTGAAGTAGCCAGTTGTGGCGAAACGTTCCCTTTACTAAGTGTCCTGGACTGTCCACAAGTGTCCTTCCCCACAGTGTCGGTATCACCAGAGCATTGAGAGGCAGTCACTGAGAGACCTGGAGAGCAGTTCATGACGCTCTAGTCATCACACCAGAGGAAAGTAATACAAAATAATTACAAGCCACAGCAGATTCATTGCTGCAACGTGTTGAAACAAGGCTGAACATGTTGAAACAAGGCTGAACATATTGAAACAACGCTGAACATGTTGAAACAAGCCTGAACATGTTGAAACAAGGCTGAACATGTTGAAACAAGCCTGAACATGTTGAAACAATCCTGAACGTGTTGAAACAATCCTGAACGTATTGAAACAAGCCTGAACATGTTGAAACAAGCCTGAACATGTTGAAACAAGCCTGAACATGTTGAAACAAGCTTGGTCATGATGAAACAAGCCTAAACGTAATGAAACCTGTCTGAATGTAATGAAACCAGCCTGAACATAATAAAAACAGCCTGAACATAATGAAACCAGCCTGAACGTTATGAAACCAGCCTGAACGTAATGGAACCAGCCTGAACGTAATGGAACCAGCCTGAACGTAATGGAACCAGCCTGAACGTAATGGAACCAGCCTGAACGTTATGAAACCAGCCTGAACGTAATGGAACCAGCCTGAACGTAATGGAACCAGCCTGAACGTTATGAAACCAGCCTGAACGTAATGGAACCAGCCTGAACGTAATGGAACCAGCCTGAACGTAATGGAACCAGCCTGAACGTAATGAAGTCAGCCTGAACGTAATGGAACCAGCCTGAACGTAATAAAACCAGCCTGAACGTAATGAAAGCAGCAAGGACACAGAGGGTATATATCCTGCCGTGAGGTGGAAGACTGGGTTTACTCACACATGTGGTAGGTAGGTAGTAACAGTAGTAGTAGTTACAGTACTAGTAGCAGTAGTAGTTACAGTACTAGTAGTTACAGTACTAGTAGCAGTAGTAGTTACAGTACTAGTAGTTACAGTACTAGTAGCAGTAGTAGTTACAGTACTAGTAGCAGTAGTAGTTACAGTACTAGTAGCAGTAGTAGTTACAGTACTAGTAGCAGTAGTAGTTACAGTACTAGTAGCAGTAGTAGTTACAGTACTAGTAGCAGTAGTAGTTACAGTACTAGTAGCAGTAGTAGTTACAGTACTAGTATGAGTGGAAGTAACTCTAGGTTGCTAGGTGATGGCAGGATTTACTGTGGTGAGTAGAATTCTGGCTCATACCTCCGAACTTACGAAGCTGCCTTTATTTTGTTTAATGGTGTCTGAAATGACGATTGAAGATGACTCAAGGCGGAAGTTTGCTTCTTTGATCACTAGGTGTCGTCACGGAATCTCAGAAGATGGTTGAAGGAGTTTCTGTGGTGCACACATGTGGTGCACACATGTGGTGCACACATGCCCGGAGTGTCTTGAAGAGGTGTGTCCACACATGCACCAAAACCTTCACTGAGCAACAATTTTCTTATTTTTTCCTCAAGAACTGTAAGAAGAGAGCCTTCAAATCATCACTTCACCAAACATTAATACCACTTTAAAATTCATAATCCTTTCCAGAGCCGGATTAAGATTTTGCAGGCCCCTGGGCTACTGGTACTGTCAGGCCCCTGGGCTACTGGTACTGTCAGGCCCCTGGGCTACTGGTACTGTCAGGCCTCTGAGCTACTAGTGCTGTCAGGCCCCTGGGCTACTGGTACTGTCAGGTCCCTGGGCTACTGGTACTGTCAGGCCTCTGGGCTACTGGTACTGCAGGCCCTGGGCTACTGGTACTGTCAGGCCTGGGCTACTGGTACTGTCAGGCCCCTGGGATACTGGTACTGTCAGGCCCCTGGGCTACTGGTACAGTTCATCATATTCTTGATGTAATAACATACTATAATTATAAACTTAATCTCTGGAGGCACTCCAGCTGGAGAAGGCCCCTGGGCTGCAGCCCCTAAAGCCCTTGCCTGAATCCGGCCCTGATCCTTCCCAACAAGCAAGTCGCCATCACATCCAGTGTATCCATCACAGACCTGACCCGGACCAAAGTGAAGAACCTTGAACCAGTTAATGTTTACACAATCCCTTGCAGAGGCTGTGACAAGGTATACGTTGATGAAACGGCACATACCCTTCAAACACGTCTCAATGATCATATCAATACAAGCAGAAAAGGCAGCTTGAACAACGCTCGTCCAAACATCTTATGAGATTCAGTAACGCCGCCTAGTGATCTTAAAAGCAATCTTCCGTAGGTGTAAATGTCTTGAGTCATATTTAATCGCCATTTCAGACACCATTAAACAAAATAAAAGTGGCTTCATCATTTCGGAGGTATTAACCAGAATTCTACTCCGGACAATAAACCCTGCCATCACAGAGCAACCTGGAGTTACTCTCCACTCATACTACTATCACCACCACCACTACTACCACCACCACTACTACCACCACCACCATACTACCACCACCACTACTACCACCACCACTACTACCACCACCACCACTACTACCACCACCACCACTACTACCACCACCACCTACTACCACCACCACCACTACGACTACTACTACTACTACCTCTACTAATACTGCTTACCTACCACATGGATCAGCAAACTATTACAAACACAGGTAAAGAATGTTAAGTAAAAGGACACAAATGCAACTAATAAGACATTTTATTGTGGCAACGTTTCGCTCTCCAGGAGCTTTGTCAAGCCGTTACAAACAATATATGGACACAGAGGGTATATATATACTCTCAAAGTGAGGTGTAATACTAGTGGTGGTAGAAGTAGTAGTGATATAAGTTGTAGTAGTAGTAGTAATACAATAAGGTAGAACAATCAACTTGCACATGAGTAAAAGGTGATAAAAACAATTACTTGGGTAGTATTAAAACAGGTTAGACAAATATTTCTGCTGGAGGTTGGAAAAGAGAAGGCCTGTAGCAGTGTTCCACACATACGATGCGCTTGTGTGGTATTAGCAGGAGACGCTATGTGATGGTAGGGTTTACTGTTTTCAGGAGGATTCTTGCTAAGACTTCAGAGATGGTAAAGCTGCCTTTATTTTGTTTAATTGTGTTAGAAACAGCGATAAGTGCTGATTCAAGGCATTTGCGTCTGCGGAAATCAGTTTCTTTGATGACTAATCGGGCGTCTTTGAATTTCATGAGATGATTGGTGGAATTTCGGTGTTGTACGCAGGCGTTGTTCCTACATGCATTAATGTGTTCTTTGAGGCGTGTTTCGAGGTTTCTTGCTGTTTCTTCTACATAAATACTGTCGCAGCCTCCACAGTGTATAGTGTAAACCCCTGAGTTGACTGGTTCATGGTGCTTGGATTTTGTCCTGGTTAGATCCTTTATAGAAGTACTGGAAGCGATGGCGACTCTGGTGTTAGATTTAGCAAGTACTTTAGAAATGTTGGATGCAACCTGGCTGTTGGGAAGAATTATAACTTTGTTTGGAGTGGTGTTGACGCGTGGAGAATTAATGATCTGAAGAGCTCTCTTCTTGCAATCTTTGATGAAAAACGAAGGAAAATGTAAATCAGTGAAGGTTTGGTGAATGTATGTACATTCCTCGTCAAGAAACTCAGGACTACAAATTCGGTAAGCTCTTAGGAAGAATCCGATGATGATGCCTCTCTTGGTCTTAGTATCTTGACTGGAATAGAAGTGTGTGAGATCATTTTTATTTGTAGGTTTCCTGTAAACTTGAAATCTTAGGTTGTTATCTACTTTGTGGATGAGGACGTCTAGAAAGGGTAGTTTGTCATTGGACTCTTCTTCTAGTGTAAACTGGATCGCCGGTTCAACTGCGTTGAGCCTTGCCTGAAGATTCCGTACATCAAAACGTTTGGGAGTTATTACGAGGACGTCGTCCACGTAACGTAACCAAGTGACGCTTGAGGGGATGATGTTGGCGAAGTGTTCAGCCTCTAGGTGTTCCATATACAAGTTAGCTAAGACGGCACTGATGGGGGACCCCATTCCCATGCCCTATGTTTGTTTGTAGAGCCTGTTATTGAAAGAAAAACAGTTGAAATTAACACAGAGTTCAATAAGGTCAACAAAATCTCCGGCAGGTAGAGGAAGGTTAAGGTCCTGATTGACTTTACATCGTAAAACATTGATGGCTTGTGTGGTAGGTACCTTAGTGAAGAGGGAAGTCACGTCCAAACTGCTTAGTTTCTTGTTACGGATGGAGAGGTTTCGGATGCGGTTGAGAAGGTCGCCTGAATGTTTAAGATGAGCGGGGCTGATGGTCCCCAGAAGGCAGGAAAGATGTTTGGCAAGAACTCCAGCTAGTTTGTGTGGTGCACTGCCTATACCTGATGTGATTGGTCTGAGAGAAATATTATGTTTATGGGTCTTGGGTAAACCATACATGTGTGCTGGTTTAGGGTTGCTGGGTATCAAGTACAGAAGTTTCTTTCCTTCACTGGTGCGTTTCAGTATTTGTCTGGTTTTGTATAGGAAATCTTTTGTGAGTGTTTCCCACTGTTGTGTGTTGATTGACCAATAAACCAAGGTACTGATATAACAACTGGTACCCTATTGATCGTTAAACCCTTAGCACCCGGTTAGCTGGTCGGGAGGCAGCCTATATGCGAGTGTGACAAAAGCCGAATAAATTGTAACATACTCTTTGCATCCCACACAAGCCTACTCTTCCACCTCACGTGGTACCTACCTATATATTCCCTCTGTGTCCTTGTATTGTTTGTAACAGCTTGATAAAGCTACTGGAGGGAGAAACGTTGCCAAAATAAAATGTAACCTTAGTTGTTAATAATCTAGAGATTACAGAGGAACTTGGCACCAGTAACCACAAATCATTACATTTAGCCTTGAATTGAAGTATAATAGTAGGGATAATTAAAAAGGGTAATGAAGAGAACTATCAATATGACAGTTTTCTAAACACTGTACATGCTGCCCAAAGAACATTTATTCAATATAGAGAAATAAGGTCGTATAGAAATGATTCAAAATGGATGAACAATAGGCTCAAACATATTTTTTTTTTATCGTTTGTAACTTAGTCCGGGTTGAATTCCCGGCGGGGCCGAAACATTTCGAAGTGTTTCCTTACACACACACACATATATACAACAGGCCTAGTGTCTAATCGACATGTGCCTAGGACAAAATGGTAACTAACACACACATACATACACACACACACACACACACACACACACACACACACACACATTACCAGAGAGTTTTTAATTCCTTGCTCCCAGTTCGATACCCCACAATCCACAACTGTCTTTACTGTTATTTCCTTACGTATGCAGCAGCTTAGAATACAACGCTTTGTTCTGGTGATGAGAGGAGGTCTGTGTACAGACATGCAATTTAAGGTCACTTTTGTGTGCCGCTGATGACATTACCCGATGCAGTGTGTGGCTACACTGAACACTCCTTACTGAAGTTACCGTAGCATGGCTGGTAGGACGGAAGGCTCATCATTACTTGACCCAAGTATATATATATATATATATATATATATATATATATATATATATATATATATAATATATATATATATATATATATATATATATATATATATATAATAGGAGAGAGAGATTTTGGGAGATGTTAAGCGAATGTATAGGAACCTTTGAACCAAATGAGAGAGTAATTGTGGTAGGGGACCTAAATGCTAAAGTAGGAGAAACATTTAGAGAGGGTGTGGTAGGTAAGTTTGGGGTGCCAGGTGTAAATGATAATGGGAGCCCTTTGATTGAACTTTGTATAGAAAGGGGTTTAGTTATAGGTAATACATATTTTAAGAAAAAGAGGATAAATAAGTATACAAGATATGATGTAGGGCGTAATGACAGTAGTTTGTTGGACTATGTATTGGTAGATAAAAGACTGTTGAGTAGACTTCAGATGTACATGTTTATAGAGGGCCACAGATATATCAGATCACTTTTTAGTTGTAGCTACAGTGGGAGTAAAAGGTAGATGGGATACAATAAAATAAACAGTAAGTAAGAGAGAGGTGAAGGTTTATAAACAAAAAGAGGAGGCAGTTAGGGTAAGATATAAACAACTATTGGAGGATAGATGGGCTAGTGAGAGTGTAGGCAATGGGGTCGAAGATGTATGGGGTAGATTTAAAAATGTGTATAGTGTTAGAGTGTTCAGCAGAAGTTTGTGGTTACAGGAAAGTGGGTGCGAGAGGAAGAAGAGCGATTGGTGGAATGATGATGTAAAGAGAGTAGTAAGGAGAAAAAGTTTCATATGAGAGGTTTTTACAAAGTAGAAGTGATGCAAGGAGGGAAGAGTATATGTAAAAGAGAGCAAATGAGAGAATGGTGAGATGTTATCAACAAATTTTGTTGAAAATAAGAAAAAGTTTTGGAGTGAGATTAATAAGTTGAGGAAGCCTAGGGAACAAATGGATTTGACAGTTAAAAATAGGAGAGGAGAGTTATTAAATGGAGAGTTAGAGGTATCGGGAAGATGGAGGGAATATTTTGAGGAGTTGTTAAATGTTGATGAAGACAGGAAGCTGTGATTTCGTGTATAGGGCAAGGAGGAATAACATCTTGTAGGAGTGCGGAAGAGCCAGTTGTGAAGTGTGGGGAAGTTCGTGAGGCAGTGGGTAGAATGAAAGGGGTAAGGCAGCTGGGATTGATGGGATAAAGGTAGAAATGTTAAAAGCAGGCGGAGATATAGTTTTGGATGGTTGATGTATTATTTAATACATGTATGGAAGAGGGTAAGGTACCTAAGGACTGGCAGAGAGCGTGTATTGTTCCTTTGTATAAAGGCAAAGGGGACAAAAGAGAGTGCAAAAATTATAGGGGAATAAGTCTATTGAGTATACCAGGTAAAGTGAATGGTAGAGTTATTATTGAAAGAATTAAGAGTAAGACGGAGAGCAGAATAGCAGATGAACAAGGAGGCTTTAGGAAAGGTAGGGGGTGTGTAGACCAAGTGTTTGCAGTAAAACATATAGGTGAACAGTATTTAGATAAGGGTAAAGCGGTTTTTGTGGCATTTATGGATTTTGAAAAGGCGTATGATAGGGTGGCAATGTGGCAGATGTTGCAGGTGTATGGAATAGGAGGTAGGTTACTGAAAGCAGTGAAGAGCTTTTATGAGGATAGTGAGGCTCAGGTTAGAGTATGTAGGAGAGAGGGAGATTATTTCCTGGTAAAAGTAGATCTTAGACAAGGATGTGTGATGTCACCGTGGTTGTTCAATATATTTATAGATGGGGTTGTAAGAGAAGTGAATGCGAGGGTCTTGGCAAGAGATGTGGGGTTAAAAGACAAAGAATCAAATACAAAGTGGGAGATGTCACAGTTGCTTGTTGCTGATGACACTGTGCTTTTGGGAGATTCTGAAGAGAAGTTGCAGAGGTTGGTGGATGAATTTGGTAAGGTATGTAAAAGAAGAAAATTGAAAGTGAATATAGGAAAGAGTAAGGAACGAAACAGAATGACCTCGAGAGTGTATAAATCTGTAGTGGAGGGAAGGCGGGGTAGGGGTCGGCCTAGGAAAGGTTGGCGGGAGGGTAAAGAGGTTTTGTGTGCGAGGGCTTGGATTTCCAGCAAGCATGCGTGTGCGTATTTGATAGGAGTGAATGGAGACAAATGGTTTTTAATACTTGACGTGCTGTTGGAGTGTGAGCAAAGTAACATTTATGAAGGGATTCAGGGAAACCGGCAGGCCGGACTTGAGTCCTGGAGATGGGAAGTACAGTGTCTGCACTCTGAAGGAGGGGTGTTAATGTTGCAGTTTTATAACTGTAGTGTAAAAGCACCCTTCTGGCAAGACAGTGATGGAGTGAATGATGACGAAAGCTTTCTTTTTCGGGCCACCCTTCCTTGGTGGAATCGGCCGATTGTTAATAAAAATATATATATATATATATATATATATATATATATATATATATATATATATATATATATATATATATATATATATAATATATATATATATTAACCAATCTGTGGCAGGCAAGGATTCGACCCCACGACACATTGTCCCGCCTCAGGAGGCCACACAATGTACATGTCACCCTTCCATCTGAGCCATCGATCATACACGCAACATGAGTCTAGTGAACTAGACTTGTTTCATGTTGCGAGGACACTCGTGGCAGTGGTATGCTCAAGGATTAATTTCAGCCTCCTCCTGTTTGAATACCCACCTCCACAAGCAGTTTACATAGCAATAAAACCACAAAACAAGTGGTTTCGAATCATTTACCAAACTACGGTAGGCCAGGATTCGACCTGGTGGAGGCCCCACCAGGATTCTACCCTACCATCTGAGCCATCGATGGCTAAGATGGTAGGGTAGAATCCTGTACATTCCTCACATGTACATTGTGTGGCCTCTTGAGGCGGGGCAACGTGTCATGGGGTCGAATCCTGGCCTTCCGCAGTTTGGTAAATGATTCAAAACTACTTGTTTCTTGGTTTCATTGCTATTATATATATATATATATATATATATATATATATATATATATATATATATATATATATATATATATATATAGAGAGAGAGAGAGAGAGAGAGAGAGGGAGAGAGAGACATAGATGACAGACAAACCATCAACACAATGGGAGAAGTGGTGAAAGTACTGAGAGCTGAACACAACAGAATGGGACCAGACATGTCTCCGTGGATACTGGAAAAAAGCAGGAGAAACTCTTGGGTGAACCCAGATCATTAATCTTCAAGAGGTCGTCACTGTGACGGTCCAGCTGTCTGAAATCTGCAAAAAACATGGCAGGTGGTGAGCCACTGACCAATATCACTGGCATGTGTATTATACAGAATTCTAGAAAGGATTGTAAGGAGAAGGAGCAAGACCTGACACACAGCAAAACAGTGGGCAGGCGGTGGAACCTCCCAGTGAGAAGCAGACGTGTTATAAGTGCACTAAGAGACAGCACAATAAGTGTCCAAGACTGTTCAACTTCCTCCCAGTATTCAAGAGGGATCTGGACAGAAACATAAAGTCAGTACCTGACCAGCCGGGCTGTGGTTCGTACGTCGTTAGATTGCATGCAGCCAGCAGTAACAGCCTGGTTGATCAGGCCTTGATCCACCAGGAGGCCTGGGCAGCGAGAGAGTTGATCCCTGGAACACCCTACAGGTAGACTCCAGGAAAGAAGGATTCAGGGATAGGAAATCCTTTTTCAGGGACCTTCAGCAGCTTTACGACTAAGTTGCAAAAGATAAAAAAATATGGATAGGTGGAATTCGTTTCTTTGCGTTGAAAAAAAAAAACTTGATAATTGTTCTCACGAGGAATAAATGAAGAGAACTGAGTTAAATCAGAGAGTATATGAAAGATAGAAGAACAGTTTAAAAGGAATGTGAGGGAGAAGGTAGGAAGATGGGAGTGTAGCACGCGTGGGGACCCTCAAGTATGTAACCTCCAAGAAGCAGGTGACTTAGTCACTCTTTGTTCATGGTGGAAACCCAGGGAGACCTGGACAATGACAGAGGACAGGAAGAGACCTGGACACTAATGGAGGACAGGAATAAAGTCCAGGGAGACCTGGACACTAATGGAGGACAGGAATAAAGTCCAAGGAGACCTGAGCACTAATGGAGGACAGGAATAAAGTCCAGGGAGACCTGAACACTAATGAAGGACAGGAATAAAGTCCAGAGAGACCTGGAGTGGTTAAATAAAGCCTTGATTAGATATATGGCTGTTGGAGATCAATCCAAATGAGCACCAGATGTTAAAGACCAGCGAGGGCAGCAGACCAGTGATGGGCGTCAGTGTCACCTCTCACACTCCGTCAGAGAAGTATATTGACCGTCTTATACTGGGCGGGATATGACCGTCTTATACTGGGCGGGATATGACCGTCTTATACTGGGCGGGATATGACCGTCTTATACTGGGCGGGATATGACCGTCTTATACTGGGCGGGATATGACCGTCTTATACTGGGCGGGATATGACCGTCTTATACTGGGCGGGATATGAGCGTTTAGAGAATAGTACTTAGAAAAATATTTAGTAGCCGAAGGTAGAACCCTACAGGACATCTACCAGTTATTATAGCATTTATTTTTGTTACTGTTTGTGGATGGAGTGCAGGATATGGTTGTATGGTACGTGCAGTGTGGAGTATGGTGCCCCATCATGGTGCCCCATCCCTACCTGAACAAGTAAAGTAGTACGTGCACTGCCTAGTAAAGGCCCATGAAGGTTGCCAGAAACTTGTCCCAGAACTGAGATAACTGAACAATGACGACGATAGTTCTGAAGGATGAACTAGGTAGTCCTCAGCACATAGCCTCAGTGGGGACTTCCAAGTCCTCTGCTTTCTGACCTTATGTACTCCATGCACCCCTGTGTACTCTGTACTCTGTACTCCAATGTACACTCATGTATTCTGTACTCCCATGTGCACTAATGAAGACCCATGAGAGCAGAGACTAAGACAAGTGTCAGCGAGGCCACTGTAATCATGGCTGCCTCTGTAACTCAACACCTTTGTTATGCCTTTGTTCCATCTGTTAGAGAGATAAGTAACAGCTTGACTGTACAGAGACTGAACCTCGTATGACTGTGTGTGACCTCGTATGACTGTGTGTGGCCTCGTATGACTGTGTGTGACCTCGTATGACTGTGTGACCTCGTATGACTGTGTGTGACCTCGTATGACTGTGTGTGACCTCGTATGACTGTGTGACCTCGTATGACTGTGTGACCTCGTATGACTGTGTGGGACTTCGTATGACTGTGTGTGACCTTGTATGACTGTGTGTGACATTGTATGACTGTGTGATCTTGTATGACTGTGTGTGACCTCGTATGACTGTGTGACCTCGTATGACTGTTAGTTACCATTTTGTCCTAGGCACATGTCGATTAGACACTAGGCCTGTTGTGTGGGACTTGGTATGACTGTGTGTGACCTTGTATGACTGTGTGTGACCTTGTATGACTGTGTGTGACCTTGTATGACTGTGTGACCTTGTATGACTGTGTGACCTCGTATGACTGTGTGGGACTTCGTATGACTGTGTGTGACCTTGTATAACTGTGTGTGACCTTGTATGACTGTGTGTGACCTTGTATGACTGTGACCTTGTATGACTGTGTGTGACCTTGTATGTCTGTGTGTGACCTTGTATGACTGTGTGTGACCTCGAATGACTGTGTGTGGCCTCGTATGACTGTATGTGACCTCGTATGACTGTGTGTGTGACCTTGTATGACAGTGTGTGACCTTGTATGACAGTGTGTGACCTTGTATGATTATGTGTGACCTTGTATGACTGTGACCTTGTATGACTGTGTGTGACCTTTTATGACTGTGTGTGACTTTGTATGACTGTGTGTGACCTTGTATGACTGTGTGTGACCTTGTATGACTGTGTGTGACCTTGTATGACTCTGTGTGACCTTGTATGACTCTGTGTGACCTTGTATGACTCTGTGTGACCTTGTATGACTGTGTGACCTTGTATGACTGTGTGTGACCTTGTATGACTGTGTGTGACCTTGTATGACTGTGTGTGACCTTGTATGACTGTGTGTGACCTTGTATGACTGTGTGTGACCTTGTATGACTGTGAATATAATAATATACAGTACAGACAGGTTGATAAGTAAGACACAGGTACAACAGTTCGGTAACTTTATTCCGAAACGTTTCGCCCACACAGCAGGCAGTGGAGATGTTAAGACGATGACATCAGTCCATCACCCTGGAAAACGTAGTTTTGAGAAGGTCAGTCCCTCAGCCTGGAGAAGAGTTGTGCTCCACACTCTGGAACAGTGTGAAGGAACAGTGTGGAGACTTACGTAGTGTGAGAGGTGAGGCGGGGATAATCCTGACGACAGGAGAGGCGGAGCCCACATAGCCATCCCTTCTCACTTGTAAGTACTGGTTAGGCAAGAAAGTTGTTGCTGATGTTCTCTGCACTAAGATACCCTTGTGTTACAGTGTCTGACACTGTGAATATAATAATATGGTGCCCCGTGGCCTGGTGGCAAAAGCTCTTGCTTCACACGGTGAGGGGTCCGGGTTGGATTCCCGGCGAAGGGGTGGAAACATCGGACGTGTTTCCTTACACCGGTTGTCTATGTTCACGCATCAGTAAAATGGGTAGCTGGGTGTTAGTCGACTGGTGTGGGTCGCATCCTGGGGCAAAAGTGACCTAATTTTCCCGAAATGCTCTACATAACAAGCGGCTTTCTGTATAGTAGTGAGTAAGTGATGTCAGCTAGAACTGTATTCCTTGTACATGTACTTGTAGTAAATAAAGATATTATTATATTACATTATTATAAATATTATTATTATTATTATTATTATTATTATTATTATTATTAGTAGTAGTAGTAGTAGTAGTAGTAGTAGTAGTAGTAGTAGTAGTAGTAGTAGTAGTAGTAGTAGTAAGCAGTAGTAGTCAGCAGAGAGCAGCAGTAGTAGTAGAGCAGTAGCAGCTAGCTAGTAGCAGAGCAGTAGCAGTGCAGTGCAGTATGTGTAGTGAGTAGTAGTAGAGTAGTAGTAGTAGTAGTAGCAGTAGTAGTAGTAGTAGTAGCAGTAGTGGTAGCAGTAGTGGTAGCAGTAGTAGTAATAGTAGTAGTAGTGGTAGTAGTAGCAGTAGTAGTAGCAGTAGTAGTAGTAGGTGTGGCTAGGTGTGGGTTCCAAACTGGTGCTGCATACTCCAGTATGGGCTTAACGTACACAGTATACAGGGTCCTGAACGATTCTTTATTAAGATGTCGGAATGCTGTTCTTAGGTTTGCTAGGCACCCATATGCTGCAGCAGTTATTTGGTTGATGTGCGCCTCAGGAGATGTGCCTGGTGTTATACTCACCCCAAGATCTTTTTCCTTGAATGAGGTTTGTAGTCTCTGGCCCCCTAGACTGTACTCCGTCTGCGGTCTTCTTTGCCCTTCCCCAATCTTCATGACTTTGCACTTGGTGTGTGTGTGTGTGTGTGTGTGTGTGTGTGTTTCGGCCTTGTATCTCACTCCTCTAATCAAGAAATTTTCCCTCATTACCGGAGTTAACTTTATATATACATCTTCATGACGTCATGACTGGTAATGACGTCAAGGCTGGGGAATGACGTCATGACTGGTAATAACGTCAAGGCTGATGACGGGCTCCTGATCCACCAAACATGTGCTCAAACATAGGCAGTCTTTGTCATGTTTGAACATGTGTCTAACATAGGCAGTCTTTGTCATGTTTGAACATGTGTCTAACATAGGCAGTCAGTCACCTGTCAACATATGCTCAAACATAGGCAGTCTTTGTCATGTTTGAACATGTGTCTAACATAGGGAGTCTTTGTCATGTTTGAACATGTCTAACATAGGCAGTCTTTGCCTTACTTCAACATGTAATCAACATATGCACTTTTTGTATATCATGTTTCTACACGTGTTCCAACATAGGCAGACTATGTACGTCATGTACCAACATATGCTCCAGCATGGACACTCTTTGTCAGATTTCAGCATGGGCGCCAACATAGTCTTAGCACGTCATGTGTCAACATATTCTCAAATATGGGAATTCTGTTGTTGAGTGTGGTCCACCTGTGTTGTTGTGTGGTGGTGCTGGTCCACTGGTTGTATAAGGTGAGAGGGGCTTATTGTGAATCAGGTGAGATGAAGCAGGATGAGGCGGGTCATAGTAGGACCCGCCTCCTCCTGCTTCACCTCACCTGATTACAGCATATAAGCCACCTCACGGCCTTGTGCTACACTTCTAACAAGATTGATGGACTGAACACATCGACTCCAGGCCGAGGGACTGATAACCTCAAACTCCTCCTCTCCTTACACCTTTCTACTTTGTATTGGACTGATGAAGCCACTGTGTGGCGAAACGTTTCCTCAATAAAGATACCCAAGTGTTGCATATGTGTCTAATTTATAACTTGTCGGTTCTCTGAACCATTCATCTACACCTGTGTTGTTGTGTGGTGGTGCAGGTCTAACTGTGTTGTTGTGTGGTGGTGCTGGTCCACCTGTGTTGTTGTGTATGGTGCAGGTCTACCTGTGTTGTTGTGTGGTGGTGCTGGTCCACCTGTGTTGTTGTGTGGTGGTGCTGGTCCACCTGTGTTGTTGTGTGGTGGTGCAGGTCTACCTGTGTTGTTGTGTGGTGGTGCTGGTCCACCTGTGTTGTTGTGTGGTGGTGCTGGTCCACCTGTGTTGTTGTGTGATGGTGCAGGTCTACCTGTGTTGTTGTGTGGTGGTGCTGGTCCACCTGTGTTGTTGTGTGGTGGTGCTGGTCCACCTGTGTTGTTGTGTGGTGGTGCAGGTCTACCTGTGTTGTTGTGTGGTGGTGCTGGTCCACCTGTGTTGTTGTGTGGTGGGGCTGGTCCACCTGTGTTATTGTGTAATGGTGCAGGTCTACCTGTGTTGTTGTGGTGGTGCTGGTCCACCTGTGATGTTGTGTGGTAGTGCAGGTCTACCTGTGTTGTTATGTGGTGGTGGTGCTGGTCCAACTGTGTTGTTGTGTGGTGGTGCTGGTCTACCTGTGTTGTTGTGTGGTGGTGCTGGTCCACCTGTGTTGTTGTGTGGTGGTGCTGGTCTACCTGTGTTGTTGTGGGGTGGTGCTGTCACCGTGTTGTTGTGTGGTGGTGCAGGTCTACCTATGTTGTTGTGTGGTGGTGCTGGTCCACCTGTGTTGTTGTGTGGTGGTGCTGGTCTACCTGTGTTGTTGTGTGGTGGTGCTGGTCCACCTGTGTTATTTTGTGGTGGTGGTGCTGGTCCAACTATGTTGTTGTGTGGTGGTGCTGGTCTACCTGTGTTGTTGTGTGGTGGTGCTCGTCTACCTGTGTTGTTGTGTGGTGGTGCTGGTTCACCTGTGTTGTTGTGTGGTGGTGCTGGTCTACCTGTGTTGTTGTGTGGTGGTGCTGGTCTACCTGTGTTGTTGTGTGGTGGTGCTCGTCTACCTGTGTTGTTGTGTGTGGTGGTGCTGGTCTACCTGTTTGTTGTGTGGTGGTGCTGGTTTACCTGTGTTGTTGTGTGGTAGTGCTGGTCCACCTGTGTTGTGTGGTGGTGGTGCTGTTCCACCTGTGTTGTGTGGTGGTGCTGGTCTACCTGTGTTGTTGTGTGGTGGTGCTCGTCTACCTGTGTTGTTGTGTGGTGGTGCTGGTTCACCTGTGTTGTTGTGTGGTGGTGCTGGTCTACCTGTGTTGTTGTGTGGTGGTGCTCGTCTACCTGTGTTGTTGTGTGGTGGTGCTGGTTCACCTGTGTTGTTGTGTGGTGGTGCTGGTCTACCTGTGTTGTTGTGTGGTGGTGCTGGTCTACCTGTGTTGTTGTGTGGTGGTGCTGGTCTACCTGTGTTGTTGTGTGGTGGTGCTGGTCTACCTGTGTTGTTGTGTGGTGGTGCTGGTCTACCTGTGTTGTTGTGTGGTGGTGCTGGTCCACCTGTGTTGTGTGGTGGTGGGGCTGGTCCACCTGTGTTGTGTGGTGGTGCTGGTCTACCTGTGTTGTTGTGTGGTGGTGCTCGTCTACCTGTGTTGTTGTGTGGTGGTGCTGGTACACCTGTGTTGTTGTGTGGTGGTGCTGGTCTACCTGTGTTGTTGTGTGGTGGTGCTCGTCTACCTGTGTTGTTGTGTGGTGGTGCTGGTTCACCTGTGTTGTTGTGTGGTGGTGCTGGTTCACCTGTGTTGTTGTGTGGTGGTGCTGGTCTACCTGTGTTGTTGTGTGGTGGTGCTGGTCCACTTGTGTTGTTGTGTGGTGGTGCTGGTCCACCTGTGTTGTGTGGTGGTGCTGGTCTACCTATGTTGTTGTGTTGTGTGGTGGTGCTAGTCTACCTGTGTTGTTGTGTGGTGGTGCTGGTCCACCTGTGTTGTTGTGTGGTGGTGCAGGTCCACCTGTGTTGTTGTGTGGTGATGCTGGTCCACCTGTGATGTTGTGTGGTGGTGCTGGTCCACCTGTGTTGTTGTGTAGTGGTGCTGGTCTACCTGTGTTGTTGAGTGGTGGTGCTGGTCCACCGGTCTTCTTGTTGTGTGGTTTTGCTGGTCCACCTGTGTTGTTGTTGTGTGATGGTGTTGGTCCACCTGTCTTCTTGTTGTGTGGTGGTGCTGGTACACATGTGTTGCTGTTGTGTGGTGGTGGTGCTGGTCCACCTGTCTTGTTGTTGTGTGGTGGTGCTGGTCCACCTGTCTTGTTGTGTGTGGTGCTGCTGGTCCACCTGTATTGTTGTGTGTGGTGGTGTTGGTTCACCTGTGTTGTTGTTGTGTGATGGTGTTGGTCCACCTGTGTTGTTTTTGTGTGTGGTGGTGTTGGTCCACCCGTGTTGTGCGTGGTGCTGGTCCACCTGTATTGTTGTTGTGTGGTGGTGCTGGTCCACCTGTGCTGTTGTTGTGAGTGGTGGTGCTGGTCCACCTGTGTTTTTGTGTGATGGTGCTGGTCCCCCTGTGTTGTTGTGTGGTGGTGCTGGTCCACTTGTGTTGTGCGTGATGGGCAACATAGACAGAGCATATACACAACCAGAGCATGATAGACAATCATGTGACTAGAAGCATAAGACACTAAGACTCAACATGATAACACTAAGACTAGACATGATACCAAGACCAGGCAATACAGACTCAGGGATAACCTAAACTAGCATAGCAAATCAACAGAGATAAATCAGAGCATGATACTAAGACTCAGGCATGATAGACCTGCAGCATGATACCAACTCAGGATGATACATAAACTCGCAGTAGACAAAACTCAGAGCAATAGACACTAGACTCAAATATGATACTAGCAGAATAAGACTCAGATGAAATAAATGAGTATAAAATAAACTCAGACACTGGATAAACTAAACACATAAGCATGATAATTGACTCCATGATACAACGTTTAGCCAAGCATGATAGACTTTATCAAGTCACAGACAGATCACTGGAAAATAAGAACATAGAGATATATTAGTAAGTCAGGTGGAGAACTGGGTCAGGTGAGAAAGCTGCATGTGACTATCTAAAGTAGGGATAGTTAAAAAATTGTGTGACTTAAGGACCTGCAGTGTTCCATTCTTGAGTTCTAGGTGGGATAGCGTTGAAGAAGTTTCTTGGCAATAGGTTCAGCTATGTCTGGCCACCTATAGGCCTATAACCACTTCAGTCTGCTCCACCATGTTCTTCTCTCACTCACGCAGCAGCCTTCACTAGAGTAACAGGCTTACCCTCCTCTCTCTCGCGCGGGCATGGCCCCCTGGGCCATGGGCACAAAACACTGCCTTTGTAACCGCACTTTATTACTAATAAAGTAAGAAGCATCCAAAGCCTTATCATTGCTACCCCGCTCTGAAGAACAACACAATACAACATTTGAAAACAGAGCATGATAGATACTAAGACTCAGAGCATGATAGAGACTAAGACTCAGAGCATGATAGACACTAAGACTCAGAGCATGAAAGACACTAAGACTCAAAGCATGATAGACACTAAGACTCAGAGCATGATAGACTCTAAGACTCAGAGCATGATAGACTCTAAGACTCAGACCATGATAGACACTAAGACTCAGAGCATGATAGAGACTAAGACTCAGAGCATGATAGACACTAAGACTCAGAGCATGATAGACACTAAGACTCAGAGCATGATAGACACTAAGACTCAGAGCATGATAGACACTAAGACTCAGAGCATGATAGACACTAAAACTCAGAGCATGATAGACACTAAGACTCAGAGCATGATAGACACTAAGACTCAGAGCATGATAGACTCTAAGACTCAGAGCATGATACACACTAAGACTCAGGGCATGATAGACACTAACACTCAGAGCATGATAGACACTAAGACTCAGAGCATGATAGACACTAAGACTCAGAGCATGATAGACACTTAGACTCAGAGTATGATAGACACTAAGACTCAGAGCATGATAGACACTAAGACTCAGAGCATGATAGACACTAAGACTCAGAGCATGATAGACACTAAGACTCAGAGCATGATAGACTCTAAGACTCAGAGTATGATATACACTAAGACTCAGATCATGATAGACACTAAGACTCAGACCATGATAGACACTAAGACTCAGAGCATGATAGACACTAAGACTCAGAGCATGATAGACTCTAAGACTCAGAGCATGATAGACACTAAGACTCAGAGCATGATAGACACTAAGACTCAGAGCATGATATACAGGAAGACTCAGAGCATGATAAACACTAAGACTCAGCGCATGATAGACACTAAGACTCAGAGCATGATAGACACTAAGACTCAGAGCATGATAGACACTAAGACTCAGAGCATGATAGGCACTAAGACTCAGAACATGATAGACACTAAGACTCAGAGCATGATAGACCTAAGACTCACAGCATATAGACACTAAGACTCATCATGATAGACACTAAGACTCAGAGCATGATAGACACTAAGACTCAGAGCATGATAGACACAGACTCAGAGCATGATAGACACTAAGACTCAGAGCATAATAGACACAAAGACTCAGAGCATGATAGACACTAAGACTCAGAGCATGATAGACACTAAGACTCAGAGCATGATAGACACTAAGACTCAGAGCATGATAAACACTAAGACTCAGAGCATGATAGACACTAAGACTCAGAGCATGATAGACACTAAGACTAAGAGCATGATAGACACTAAGACTCAGAGCATGATAGACACTAAGACTCAGAGCATGATAGGCACTAAGACTCAGAGCATGATATACACTAAGACTCAGAGCATGATAGGCACTAAGACTCAGAATATGATAGACACTAAGACTCAGAGCATGATAGACACTAAGACTCACAGCATGATAGACCCTAAGACTCACAGCATAATAGACACTAAGACTCACATCATGATAGACACTAAGACTCAGAGCATGATAGACACTAAGACTCAGAGCATGATAGACACAGTCTCAGAGCATGATAGACACTAAGACTCAGAGCATAATAGACACAAAGACTCAGAGCATGATAGACACTAGGACTCAGAGCATAATAGACACTAAGACTCAGAGCATGATAGACACTAAGACTCAGAGCATGATAAACACTAAGACTCAGAGCATGATAGACACTAAGACCCAGAGCATGATAGACACTAAGACTAAGAGCATGATAGACACTAAGACTCAGAGCATGATAGACACTAAGACTCAGAGCATGATAGGCACTAAGACTCAGAGCATGATAGACACTAAGACTCAGAGCATGATAGACACTAAAACTCAGAGCATGATAGACACTAAGACTCAGAGCATGATAGGCACTAAGACTCAGAGCATGATAGACACTAAGACTCAGAGCATGATAGACACTAAGACTCAGAGCATGATAAACACTAAGACTCAGAGCATGATAGACACTAAGACTCAGAGCATGATAGACACTAAGACTCAGAGCATGATAGACACTGAGACTCAGAGCATGATAGACAGGAAGACTCAGAGCATGATAGACTCTAAGACTCAGAGCATGATACACACTAAGACTCAGAGCATGATAGACACTAAGACTCAGAGCATGATAGACACTGAGACTTAGAGCATGATAGACAGGAAGACTCAGAGCATGATAGACACTAAGACTCAGAGCATGATAGACACTAAGACTCAGAGCATGATAAACACTAAGACTCAGAGCATGATAGACACTAAGACTCAGAGCATGATAGACACTAAGACTCAGAGCATGATAGACACAGACTCAGAGCATGATAGACACTAAGACTCAGAGCATGATAGACACTAAGACTCAGAGCATGATAGACACTATGACTCAGAGCATGATAGACACTAAGACTCAGAGCATGATAGACGCTGAGACTCAGAGCATGATAGACACTGAGACTCAGAGCATGATATACGCTGAGACTCAGAGCATGATAGACACTGAGACTTAGAGCATGATAGACAGGAAGACTCAGAGCATGATATACACTAAGACTCAGAGTATGATAGACACTGAGACTCAGAGCATGATAGACACTGAGACTTAGAGCATGATAGACAGGAAGACTCAGAGCATGATAGACACTAAGATTCAGAGCATGATAGACACTGAGACTCAGAGCATGATAGACACTAAGACTCAGAGCATGATAGACACTGAGACTCAGAGCATGATAGACAGGAAGACTCAGAGCATGATAGACTCTAAGACTCAGAGCATGTTAGACACTGAGACTCAGAGCATGATAGACAGGAAGACTCAGAGCATGATAGACTCTAAGACTCAGAGCATGATACACACTAAGACTCAGAGCATGATAGACACTAAGACTCAGAGCATGATAGACACTGAGACTTAGAGCATGATAGACGGGAAAGACTCAGAGCATGATAGACACTAAGACTCAGAGCATGATAGACACTGAGACTCAGAGCATGATAGACACTAAGACTCAGAGCATGATAGACACTGAGACTCAGAGCATGATAGACACTAAGACTCAGAGCATGATAGACACTGAGACTCAGAGCATGATAGACAGGAAGACTCAGAGCATGATAGACTCTAAGACTCAGAGCATGATAACACTAAGACTCAGAGCATGATAGACACTAAGACTCAGAGCATGATAGACACTGAGACTTAGAGCATGATAGACAGGAAGACTCAGAGCATGATAGACTCTAAGACTCAGAGCATGATACACACTAAGACTCAGAGCATGATAGACACTAAGACTCAGAGCATGATAGACACTGAGACTTAGAGCATGATAGACAGGAAGACTCAGAGCATGATAGACACTAAGACTCAGAGCATGATAGACACTAAGACTCAGAGCATGATAGACACTGAGACTCAAGAGCATGATAGACAGGAAGACTCAGCACACTCGGTACAGTCAACAAAAGTGTATCTGACACAGAAAAATATAAAAGTGTTGAAATATGTAAGTACCGTACTAAGGTATTCTTCAAATATGTTATGTAAGAGTCAGGGTCATAGTGATACAGACTGTCAATATCTTCACCCAGAAATGTGTAAATCATCGCTACTATTAATATTTTTTCGAACTAAGTTGCCCAAATATTCATATGAAAGGTACACAATAATTCAAAATTGTGTATTAATGAACGAATGTATGGTAAATAAAGAATTTTTTAGGCAGAGAAATTAACGATCTAAAGAGGGATAAAAACAAACAGTGCAAGACAAGAGTGACAAGAGAGATGCATGGCACTGTGGCACAGGGAGGCACTAGTTCACACCATACTGGAGAGACCAGGAACATGTACACCCAGAGCCTTGTTACAAGATGGTGCACTACCAGACATACTAACAACCTCCAGACCCCAAGTTTCAAAACATTCTAACTCCTCCTTCCATTTTGTTTATAAAATTCAGGATTTAAAAATATAATGCTGCCCCCGCCATAGGGCAGTAAACGGTATTCCACTTGACAGGAATGCTCACCGTGCCCCTGTCACAGGGCTGTCCGTGCCCCTGTCACAGGGCTGTAAACATTACAGCAAGTGTACAAACTCCGACACTCCTTAGGGAGTCACTTCCGAGTCACCACATGGAGAAGACCCGGGCCAGGACCCGTCCTGCCTATATGAAACTGTAATGTTTGTAACGGCTTAACAAAGCTCCTGGAGAGCAAAACGTTGCCACAATAAAATGTCGCATTAGTCATTTTACCTAACAATGAACAGAGAAGCCTGGCCCAAGGCCGTGCTGTGAGGGAAGAAAAACTCTCGAAATCAGTTACAGATACATCACAGACATACCTCTTATTTTTACTCATGGCGGCCCTGCTCTTGACATGATTTATTTTGCTCTTCCTTCCTTATCTGACACTCCAGTACGTTATTATGTAGTGAGTAGAGTTGAACACTCTAGTTAACATGTTACGTTGATCCTCTGCTGAGGAGCAACGATATCATTACATAATAACTCTCTGAAATTTCCTTCTGTGAAAGGTGCAGAGTAACAGACAGAAAAAAAAGACAGACTAACATACAGAAAGACAGAAAAATAGACAGTCAAACAGGAAGGCAGGTAAACAGACTATACACTGGTGGGACAAGAGCGGCAGACCTCACTCTGAGAAACACCTAGGAGTGAGCATAGTGCCGAGCATATCACCAGAGGTACACATCAGTGGAATAACCTTTGTAGCCAATACTCGTCTGGAAAGTCCATGAGCAGCCTTCACTAAGTCAGTCGCAGCTGTATACGAATATTATTTTATAACATTAGAGGATAGAAGAGACAGGTGAGACGTACAACACTTGTAAATGTTTTGACTGGGTGGATATGGATAGATGAGAGACATGGATAGATGGGGGAAATGGTTTGACGGGGGACATGGATAGATGGGGGGATGTAGATAGACGGGGAACACGGATAAACGGGGGACATGGATAGACAGAGGACATGGACAGACAGGGGACAGTGATAGACGGAGGAGGGACATAGATAGAGGCGGGAAACGAGTACACGAGTTCACAGTTGGATGTTAAAGACACAGATGAGTCACAGGAATGTAGGAAGTGGAATGACCAGGAAGAAGAAATAGTGGAGACAGGCTCCATGCACAGTTTTAAGAACAGGTATGGAGGCAAATGCCAGCAAATGCCAAGAGGTGGAACCAGGAGCTGAGACTCGACCCCTGCAACCACAAATTAGTGACTACAAATAGGTTAGTACAGACAGACAGACAGGCAGGTAGACAGACATACAGGCAGGTAGACATACACACAGGCAGGTAGACAGACATACAGGCAGGTAGACAGACATACAGGCAGGTAGACAGACACACAGGCAGGTAGACAGACACACAAGCAGGCAGACAGGACAGATATAAATATTCAGGCACACAGGTACAAACAAAGGTACAGACACATAGGTAGTCAGACAGAAACAGGAAGGCAAACATAAACGGGAAACAGACACAGACAGGCAGGTAGGAAGGCAAACAGAAACGGGGAAACAGACACAGACAGGCAGGCAGGAAGGCAAACAGACACAGACAGGCAGGCAGGAAGGCAAACAGACATGCTATAAAAAGGATAAGCACTGAGGATCAGAGAAGAGACATGAAGTCAATAACAGACATAAATGGAACAATCAACATGAACATCACGATTCAACATTATGCTTCATGTTGACACACGTGAGGTAATCCCCTTTAATGGTGTCCCTGAGTCACAGCACACTCATACGGATTTAATAGTGACTTCTCTCTCTCTAACTCTCTCTCTCTCTTCTCTTCTTCTCTCTGTCTCCTCTCTCTCTTCTTCTCTCTCTCTCTCTCTCTCCCTCTCTTCCTCTCTCTCCTCTCTCTCCTCTCTCTCCTCTCTCTCTCATCTCTCTCCATCTGACAGTCTCCATCATGACAGTCTCCTCATCATGACAGTCTCCATCATGACAGTCTCCATCATGACAGTCTCCATCATGACATCTCATCATGACAGTCTCATCTACAGTCTCCATCAGACAGCCATCATGCGTCTCCATCATGAAGTCTCCATCATGACAGTCTCCATCATGACAGTCTCCATCATGACAGTCTCCATCATGACAGTCTCCATCATGACAGTCTCCATCATGACAGTCTCCATCATGACAGTCTCCATCATGACAGTCTCCATCATGACAGTCTCCATCATGACAGTCTCCATCATGACAGTCTCCATCATGACAGTCTCCATCATGATAGTCTCTATCATGACAGTCTCCATCATGACAGTCTTTATCATGACAGTCTCCATCATGACAGTCTCCATCATGACAGCCTCCATCATGACAGTCTCCATCATGACAGTCTCCATCATGACAGTCTTCATCATGACAGCTCATCATGACTCTCATCATGACAGTCTCCATCATGACAGTCTCCATCATGACAGTCTCCATCATGACAGTCTCCATCATGACAGTCTCCATCATGACAGTCTCCATCATGACAGCCTCCATCATGACAGTCTCCATCATGACAGTCTCCATCATGACAGTCTCCATCATGACAGTCTCCATCATGACAGTCTCCATCATGACAGTCTCCATCATGACAGTCTCCATCATGACAGTCTCCATCATGACAGTCTCCATCATGACAGTCTCCATCATGACAGTCTCCATCATGACAGTCTCCATCATGACAGTCTCCATCATGACAGTCTCCATCAGACAGTCTCCATCATGACAGTCTCCATCAGACAGTCTCCATCAGACAGTCTCCATCATGACAGTCTCCATCATGACAGTCTCCATCATGACAGTCTCCATCATGACAGTCTCCATCATGACAGTCTCCATCATGACAGTCTCCATCATGACAGTCTCCATCATGACAGTCTCCATCATGACAGTCTCCATCATGACAGTCTCCATCAAGAGACTGTCTCCATCATGACAGTCTCCATCATGACAGTCTCCATCATGACAGTCTCCATCATGATAGTCTCCATCATGACAGTCTCCATCATGACAGTCTCCATCATGACAGTCTCCATCATGACAGTCTCCATCATGACAGTCTCCATCATGACAGCCTCCATCATGAGTCTCCATCATGAGTCTCCATCATGACAGCCTCCATCATGAGCACATGCTCCATCATGACAGTCTCCATCATGACAGTCTCCATCATGACAGTCTCCATCATGACAGTCTCCATCATGACAGTCTCCATCATGACAGTCTCCATCAATGACAGTCTCCATCATGACAGCTCCATCATGAAGTCTCCATCCTGACAGTCTCCATCATGACAGTCTCCATCATGACAGTCTCCATCATGAGTCTCCATCATGACAGTCTCCATCATGACAGTCTCCATCATGAGTCTCCATCATGACAGTCTCCATCATGACAGTCTCCATCATGACAGTCTCCATCATGACAGTCTCCATCATGACAGTCTCCATCATGACAGTCTCCATCATGACAGTCTCCATCATGACAGTCTCCATCATGACAGTCTCCATCATGACAGTCTCCATCATGACAGTCTCATCATGACAGCTATCAGACAGTCTCCATCATGACAGTCTCCATCATGACAGTCTCCATCATGACAGTCTCCATCATGTTTTCCTTCTGTGAGAAGGGTGACCCATCATTCAAGAACGAGGTTGTCTTTGACTTACATGGGGAGAGGCACTCTGTCCAAGTGGCACTCCAGGGCAAGAATGAGGCACTCACTGGAATTGATGCTCTCACTCACACATATATACGCGCACGTGCGCGCACACGTACACACACCAGCACGGACAAAGGCTACAAACCTCGCAGGAGAAAGACTGTGAGATACAAGCCTCCCAGCACATCAACAGCTACGCGAGCATATGGCGCTAGCAAACCTAAGAATAGCGTTCCGTTACCTTAACAAGAATTCGTCAGGACCCTGTACACTCGTGTACGTCAGGCCCATACTAGAATATGCAGCACCAGTCTGGAACCCACATTTAGTCAAGCACGTAAAGAAACTAGAGAAAGTGCAAAGGTTTGCACAAGGTTAGTTCCACAACTCAGGGGTCTGTCCTATGAAGAAGGTTAGGGAAATAGACTACACACTTAGGAAGGAGGTCAGAGGAGACATGATAACGACATAAAGATACTGAGGGAATCGACAAGGTAGACAGTGACAGGATGTTCCAGAGAGGGAACACAGAAACAAGGGGACACAACTGGAAGCTTGAAGACTCAGATGAGTCAAGGGATGTTAGGAAGCATTTCTTCAGCCATAGAGTAGTCAGGAAGTGGAATAGTCTAGGAAAGATATAGTGGAGGCAGGAACCATACATAGTTTTAAGAAAGGTATGATAAAGCTCATGGAGCAGGGAGAGTACAATTAGGTGAGTACACACACACAGTAGCGGCCAGTGAAGAGGCGGGGTCAGGAGCTATGATCGACCCCTGCAACCACAACTAGGTGAGTACACACACAAAAGGCACAGTGGTTGAGGAGTGGGAAAGTTCAATTCAATTCAGAAAAAAACTGTGGCAATGCGTAATAAAGCAAGAGAAGAGTTAAATAAAGAAGAGAAAATGAAAAGCCTTAAAGAGATCATGGAAGAATAGGAAGAGGGTAAGAGGAGCAAGAACAGTGAAGGAAGAAGAGGGGGAATAAAGAAATGATGAAGAAGGAAAGGCACTAGCAGAGATACTCTCAGAAGAAGTGGAAGCAAAGATGGTGATAAGAGAGAGAACAACAAACATGTTGAAAATAGGTAAAGCAGTCTTGGAGGGAAAGGTAATGGGAGACTGAAACAAAGATATGTCACTGATGATGTTTGGGCTTCAGGATGCTGAGGGAAGAGGGTGATGAGGGAGGTCAGGAAGTAGATGGGATGAGGAACGTGAGATAATATTAGTCGTTGAGTACATACGAGGAGACGAGATATGGTAGATGGAAAATTTTCATAGGATTGGGAGGTTCTCCCATGGCAAATAATGCCCAACAAGCTAACCTTCGTCCACAAAGAAGTGAGAATTAAGGAACAGAGAGTCCTAGACACCATAGTTATCACAGAAACAAAGTTAACCGGAATATATGGAATATTCCCAGCAGGAAATCAAGTAGTAGGAAAAATTGGAGGAAATGGACGGTGGAGGAATGGTACTACTAATAAAAATCAGTTCAGTTTTGTAGAGAGTAGTAAATATAGAGGAGTCAAATAACCACACAGTGGGAAGAAGCAAGACTTGGAGCACAGCAGAAGAAGCAGTCATCTACAACCTGTCATCAAACAGTAGAAAAACCTGAGACAGAAATACCAAGACAGTAACAAAGCAATTGTTATCACCTTTGAGGAAACAACAGGGAGAACTGACAGGGCTAAAGCAAAGCTATTAATCATGGATGATTCCATAAAGAAAAAACAGATTGAGTGAACTGACACCACAAAGATGACCTTAGAAAAATTAAGACGATGGAGGAGGTCAGGGAAAACTTTCTATGTCTGCATGTTAAGGAAATGACAAGAAGGATTAGAGATGAACCAGCAAGACTGGATCTAGTCATTACCACAAATACATCCGACATAGGTGAAACAGAACATAAAAGCTTCCTGGTCACTAATGACCATATAGAGAGGTCCTGAACTGTGTATGATGTACAGCTGTATGTCTACACTGATGTGCATTTTGTACAACTGTATGTCTACACTGATGTGTATGATGTACAGCTGTATGTCTACACTGATGTGTATGATGTACAACTGTATGTCTACACTGATGTGTATGATGTACAACTGTATGTCTACACTGATGAGTATGATGTACAGCTGTATGTTAAACTGATGTGTATGATGTACAGCTGTATGTCTACACTGATGTGTATGATGTACAGCTGTATGTCTACACTGATGTGTATGATGTACAACTGTATGTCTACACTGATGTGTATGATGTACAACTGTATGTCTACACTGATGTGTATGATGTACAGCTGTATGTCTACACTGATGTGTATGATGTACAACTGTATGTCTACACTGATGAGTATGATGTACAGCTGTATGTTAAACTGATGTGTATGATGTACAGCTGTATGTCTACACTGATGCGTATGATGTACAACTGTATGTCTACACTGATGTGTATGATGTACAACTGTATGTCTACACTGATGTGTATGATGTACAGCTGTATGTTACACTGATGTGTATGATGTACAACTGTATGTCTACACTGATGTGTATGATGTACAGCTGTATGTCTACACTGATGTGTATGATGTACAACTGTATGTCTACACTGATGTGTATGATGTACAGCTGTATGTCTACACTGATGTGTATGATGTACAACTGTATGTCTACACTGATGAGTATGATGTACAGCTGTATGTCTACACTGATGTGTATGATGTACAGCTGTATGTCTACACTGATGTGTATGATGTACAGCTGTATGTCTACACTGATGTGTATGATGTACAACTGTATGTCTACACTGATGTGTATGATGTACAGCTGCATGTCTACACTGATGTGTATGATGTACATCTGTATGTCTACACTGATGAGTATGATGTACAGCTGTATGTTACACTGATGTGTATGATGTACAGCTGTATGTCTACACTGATGTGTATGATGTACAGCTGTATGTCTACACTGATGTGCATGATATACAATTGTATGTCTACACTGATGTGTATGATGTACAGCTGTATGTCTACACTGATGAGTATGATGTACAGCTGTGTCTACACTGATGAGTATGATGTACAGCTGTATGTCTACACTGATGTGTATGATGTACAACTGTATGTCTACACTGATGTGTATGATGTACAGCTGTATGTCTATACTGATGTGTATGATGTACAACTGTATGTCACACTGATGTGTATGATGACAACTGTATGTCTACACTGATGAGTATGATGTACAAGCTGTGTCTACACTGATGAGGTATGATGTACAGCTGTATGTCTACACTGATGGGATGATGTACAGCTGTATGTATCTACACTTGATGTGATGATGTACAGCTGTATGTCTACAGATGTGTATGATGTAACTGTATGTCTCACATAATGAATGATGTACAACTGATGTCTACACTGATGTGCATGATGTACAACTGTATTCTACACTGATAGTATGATGTACAGCTGTATGTCTTAACTGATGTATGATGTACAACTATATGTCTACACTGATGTGTATGATGTATAGCTGAATGTCTATACTGATTGTATGATGTACAGCTGTATGTCTACACTGATGTGTATGATGTACAGCCGTATGTCTACACTGATGTGTATGATGTACAACTATATGTCTACACTGATGTGTATGATGTATAGCTGTATGTTACACTGATGTGTATGATGTACAACTGTATGTCTACACTGATGAGTATGATGTACAGCTGTATGTTACACTGATGTGTATGATGTACAGCTGTATGTCTACACTGATGTGTATGATGTACAACTGTATGTCTACACTGATGAGTATGATGTACAGCTGTATGTCTACACTGATGTGTATGATGTACAACTGTATGATTGATTTTCCCATCCTTCAATTGGCCGACTGCCACAATTTTAGGTCACTGGTAATTTGTTTAGGTTGTCAGACACCTTCTCTACACTGCAGAGGGGGCAGAGGGGGCAGAGGGGGCAGAGGGGGCAGAGGGGGCAGAGGGGCAGAGGGGGCAGAGGGGGCAGAGGGGGCAGAGGGGCCAGAGGGGGCAGAGGTAAAGCTGCCTCAGTCAGCTATTCTCACCATGGCTGGCAGGAAATTGCTGATTCATGTGACAGTGACGAACGTAATTCTAATATGAAATGTAAACATGTCACATGGTGCACTCCCAGTAACCCTGACAACACCAACAACCTGACCCCACCCTGCCAACACCATATGTAACACCTCCCCCTACCTTGCCATCACATTTGTTATAGCCAGAACACCTGAAAACAACCAGGTTCTCTTCCAACACATGTGACACCACTGGCTATCCTAATAGTACCACATGTGACAGCACCAGCTCTTCTGCTACATGTGATACCACCAGCTACCCTGCCAACACTACATGTGATACCACCAGCTACCCTGCCAACACTACATGTGATACCACATGCTACCCTGCCAACACTACATGTGATACCACCAGCTACCCTGCCAACACTACATGTGACACCACCAGCTACCCTGCCAACACTACATGTGACACCACCACCACCTACCCTGCCAACACTACATGTGACACCACCACCACCTACCCTGCCAACACTACATGTGACACTAGCAAAGAATCAATAGAAATAAGAGAGCAGAGTAATTGTAAAAATATAGTGATTATTGTAAGTGTTTATATAATGTGTTTATTCTTTTGTTTCCAGTACCAAAACAACTTGAAAAAAAACATCTATTACTGTTATAAAATATTACGTATATATTATAGTCTTATACAATATAAGTTTCTTTTAAAAAATATACGTAATTAACTAAAATAAAAATATACATAGAAAGTATTACTTGCTGGAATAATGACGATGTTGCCGTCGCTGAGTCACTTTCCTACAATGACGATGTTGCAGTCGCTGAGTCACTTTCCTACAATGACAATGTTGCCATCGCTGAGTCACTTTCCTACAATGATGATGTTGCCGTCGCTGAGTCACTTTCCTACAATGATGATGTTGCCATCGCTGAGTCACTTTCCTACAATGATGATGTTGCCATCGCTGAGTCACTTTCCTACAATGATGATGTTGCCGTCGCTGAGTCACTTTCCGACAATGACGATGTTGCCGTCGCTGAGTCACTTTCCTACAATGATGATGTTGCCGTCGCTGAGTCACTTTCCGACAATGACGATGTTGCCGACGCTGAGTCACTTTCCGACAATGACGATGTTGCCGTCGCTGAGTCACTTTCCTACAATGACAATGTTGCCGTCGCTGAGTCACTTTCCTACAATGACAATGATGCCGTCGCTGAGTCACTTTCCTACAATGACGATGTTGCCGACGCTGAGTCACTTTCCGACAATGATGATGTTGCCGTCGCTGAGTCACTTTCCTACAATGACGATGATGCCGACGCTGAGTCACTTTCCTACAATGACAATGTTGCCGTCGCTGAGTCACTTTCCTACAATGACAATGTTGCCGTCGCTGAGTCACTTTCCTACAATGACAATGATGCCGTCGCTGAGTCACTTTCCGACAATGACGATGTTGCCGACGCTGAGTCACTTTCCGACAATGATGATGTTGCCGTCGCTGAGTCACTTTCCGACAATGACGATGTTGCCGACGCTGAGTCACTTTCCGACAATGACGATGTTGCCGTCGCTGAGTCACTTTCCGACAATGACGATGTTGCCGTCGCTGAGTCACTTTCCTACAATGACGATGTTGCCGTCGCTGAGTCACTTTCCTACAATGACAATGTTGCCGTCGCTGAGTCACTTTCCTACAATGACAATGTTGCCGTCGCTGAGTCATTTTCCGACAATGACGATGTTGCCGACGCTGAGTCACTTTCCTACAATGACGATGATGCCGACGCTGAGTCACTTTCCTACAATGACGATGATGCCGACGCTGAGACACTTTCCGACAATGACGATGTTGCCGACGCTGAGTCACTTTCCTACAATGACGATGATGCCGTCGCTGAGTCACTTCCCGACAATGACAATGTTGCCGTCGCTGAGTCACTTTCCTACAATGACGATGTTGCCGACGCTGAGTCACTTTCTACAATGACGATGATGCCGTCGCTGAGTCACTTCCCGACAATGACGATGTTGCCGACGCTGAGTCACTTCCCGACAATGATGATGTTGCCGTCGCTGAGTCACTTTCCGACAATGACGATGTTGCCGTCGCTGAGTCACTTCCCGACAATGATGATGTTGCCGTCGCTGAGTCACTTCCCGACAATGACGATGTTGCCGTCGCTGAGTCACTTCCGACAATGATGATGTTGCCGTCGCTGAGTCACTTTCCAACAATGATGATGTTGCCATCGCTGAGTCACTTCCCGACAATGACGATGTTGCCGTCGCTGAGTCACTTTCCGACAATGACGATGTTGCCGTCGCTGAGTCACTTCCCGACAATGACAATGTTGCCGTCGCTGAGTCACTTCCCGACAATGACGATGTTGCCGTCGCTGAGTCACTTCCCGACAATGACGATGTTGCCGTCGCTGAGTCACTTCCCGACAATGACGATGTTGCCGTCGCTGAGTCACTTCCCGACAATGACGATGTTGCCGTCGCTGAGTCACTTCCCGACAATGACGATGTTGCCGTCGCTGAGTCACTTCCCGACAATGACGATGATGCCGACGCTGAGTCACTTCCCGACAATGACGATGTTGCCGACGCTGAGTCACTTCCCGACAATGACGATGATGCCGTCGCTGAGTCACTTCCCGACAATGACGATGATGCCGACGCTGAGTCACTTCCCGACAATGACGATGTTGCCGTCGCTGAGTCACTTCCCGACAATGATGATGATGCCGACGCTGAGTCACTTCCCGACAATGACGATGTTGCCGTCGCTGAGTCACTTCCCGACAATGACGATGTTGCCGTCGCTGAGTCACTTCCCGACAATGACGATGTTGCCGTCGCTGAGTCACTTCCCGACAATGACGATGTTGCCGTCGCTGAGTCACTTCTGACAATGACGATGTTGCCGTCGCTGAGTCACTTCCCAACAATGACGATGATGCCGACGCTGAGTCACTTTCCGACAATGACGATGCTGCCATCGCTGAGTCACTTTCCGACAATGACGATGTTGCCGTCGCTGAGTCACTTTCCGACAATGATGATGTTGTCATCGCTGAGTCACTTCCCGACAATGACGATGTTGCCGACGCTGAGTCACTTCCCGACAATGACGATGCTGCCGTCGCTGAGTCACTTCCCGACAATGACGATGTTGCCGTCGCTGAGTCACTTCCCGACAATGACGATGTTGCCATCGCTGAGTCACTTCCCGACAATGACGATGTTGCCGACGCTGAGTCACTTCCCGACAATGACGATGTTGCCGTCGCTGAGTCACTTCCCGACAATGATGATGTTGCCGTCGCTGAGTCACTTCCCGACAACTTTAACACTCCATAAATCAGTAAGTTTTGATCGTTTTTTCGGTCTTAGTCGACTCAGGAAAACAAACACTGTAAAATGTTAAGAAAAAAAATAATTTTTGGAAAAGCGTTCCAGAAGCACTTTAGTGCCCGGTTTGCCACAGAGGACACTTTACAATACCAGAGAGGCTAGTAAATACACTGACAGTACTGGACAGTATGCAGGCAACAGGGCAAGAGCTGAAAAATATGAGGGAGGTGGATACACGAAAGACAGTGGGACCTGACAAGATGTCACAGTGCATTCTTCAAGAGGAAGCAGAAGCACTGTGAACCTCTAGCTAAGATCTACAAATAACCCGCTATGTAGTTGATATCTTTGCCCCATGACTCTAGTCTCTTCCAACCATTTCTTGTTGCCTTTAGCAATCTTGCTCCTTCTATAAAGTTCAAAGCTAAATGGAAATCTAACTATCTGCTTCCTTTCTTTGATGTCCATTGTTCGGCTATATGTTTTTCTTTTTCTGTTATCGCAAACCTGTGTACAATGGTATGTACATTCACTATTTTTCTTAACATGCTTCCTCTGTCAAGAAAAGTGTTCTTATTTCTTTCTGTCTTTCTTTCTTTCTTTCTTTCTTTCTCATTGTCCTCCGCATTCGTGACCTTCATTTTCTTGACTCGGAAATTTCCACTCTTCACAATTTGTTCTCTCGCCTTGGCTATCCTTCCGGTTTCATAAACTCCGCCTTCTCACGTGCTAAACAAACTATCTTCTCGCGTGCTAAACAAACTTTCTTCTCACGTGCTAAACAAACTTTCTTCTCACGTGCTAAACAGACTTTCTTCTCACGTGCTAAACAGACTTTCTTTTCTTCCAAACTCTCTATTCCTATGAAATCTCTTGTTCTTTGCCTTCCCTATATTTTCAGTCTCCTAATTTTAACAACTTCTCCTTTCCTTAGACATCAAATTTACGTTTCGCCAAACTAACACCAACTAAAATCCATCGTAGTAATCTAGTTCACACCTTTCTTCCTGCTATTGATGCCTCCAGAGTCTACTCTATTTCCTGCTCCTCTTATTCTCTTCAATACTTCGGAGAAATTGGTCGCTCTCTTTCTGACAGACTTAAAGAGCACAAAAGAAGTGTTAGACTCGCTGACACCAATAATGCTCTTTGCTGTCACGTTAGAGATCTAAGGTCCTCTGTTAAAACTGTCTACCCTTCTAGCCTTCACAGTCGCCGTCTTGTGGAAACATCCCTTATACACAACTTTCCTAATATGAATCTTAGTCGTGGCTTTGTCTCTGTAGATGTCTTCCTTTCTCATTACATTGTCAAATGTTCCAAACTTCAGAACACTCGTGACTTGACTGATCTTTATCTCCTTCCTTACCTCTTCTCCTTTCCTATATTTTCTTTGCCTTTCCTTTCTTTTGCCTGAGTGAGTTCTGTCCTATGAGTTTTTTCCTGGATTTTTGTCCTAGCCTCGTGGACGGACCATTTGCTCTCCTGCAGTGCTCCTTTTTCTTCACTTGTCCTTTGATTACCTCCACTACCACCACTACCTCCACTACCTCCACTACCTCCACTACCACCACTACCTCCACTACCACCACTACCTCCACTACCACCACTACCTCCACTACCACCACTACTACTGAATTCCGTTTTCTCTGACTTTTATGTCATTACCACTACTCCCTTTTTATTGCCACCTCCTTCCACTTCCCCCCTCCATCATACCACTCCCCTCCCTACTCCCAAATTACTACTACTACTCACACCACTACTACCTCTACCCCACTCATTACCACTCCCCCTCTCCTCCACCATTACTTCTACTATCCCCCTACTCCCTCCCCCCTCCTCTCGTTCCTACTCCCCACAAAAAACCCTCTCCACCACCACTACTCTTTTGCCACCTCCCCTGTTCACGACTACACTATATACTATACTACACACCACTATACTCTCCCTACCACTACCACTATTACTTACATTCACTATACCTCTTCGTTCTTTCGACCCGACCTCTATATTCTGGCTTTCTTTGCACTTATATGAGACTAATTTATGGTCCAAGTCAGACGGAAATGACGTCATAAGTTTGATTCTCTTACGTGTGGGTTATATGTATATTTTTCAGTCACGGTATTGTGGCTTTTTATTCTTTTCAAGATCTACAAGTTAATGGACACGGGACCGTTGCCATTGAACTGGAAGACAATGAATATCATCCCCATATTTAAGAAAGGAAATAGCAGGAAACATTAAACTACATAGCAGTATCAGACATGCGTATCATGCAAGGAAATGGAAGATAATCAGAATGAGAGTGATAGAACGTGGAGAGTGCAAGAAGTTATTGGATAATGTTCCTCATAAGAGACTAAAGCAGGAACTTGAGATGTAGGTAAGTATAGGGGATGTACTCTAGTTGTTCAGGAGTACCATTGAGGAAGAAACAAAGAGTGATTGTTCAAGAAGAGATGTTAGAATAGGCGAAAGTGACAAGCAGGATGCTGCAAGGATCATTGTTAGGACCAATTAATTTCTGGTATATGTGAATAACATGCGACAGACTCCATATGACTCTGGACAAACTGCAAAATTGACGGAATAAGTGGTTGCATGCAATCATGTAATAAGTGCTAGGTTATGAATATTGGAAAAGGGGCAAGAAGACTGGACACGGAGCATAGGATCTCGGAACAAAGGCTGCAGACCTCATTCAGTGAAAAAGATATAGGAGTGAGCATTATGCCAGGCCTATTTCTGGATGCTTAAATCAATCATATAACCTCTGAACCAATGCTCATTTGGCAAATTTAAGAATCTTGAGTCATCTATGGTTCATGATCTTTCACACGACATATGTCAGGCCCATCTTCGAGTATGCATCACCAGCATAGAACCAACACCTGCAACCCATCCTTGCAAATTCTCTGTGGATTTCACCATTTAGGTTGAGTTACGTTTGGTGAAGTTCGATTTTCCTTTAGCCATAAAAAACAAGCAGTGATAATATACCTCGTGGACAATAAACTAAATATAAGATAATCACTGTTAACTCTTATTAAATAGTCACCTACTTAACTGCAATAAAAACTGTGATACACTGACTGGTATTAACACAACTGGTTGGCACTTAATAAAGCATGTTAAAAAACTGGAGAAAACGCAGAGGTGTGCAACAAGACAGGTAGTCGCAGAGAGAAGGACAGTGTGAACAGAGACTATAAGAGCTAAACCTGACGACATTAGAGGACAGAAAAAGAAGAGGAGACATGATAACAACATATAAAATACATTACAATAAGGGAACTGAAAAGGTCGGTAGGGATAGACTGTCTGATAGGCGGGAAACAGGTACTTGAGGGCATACCTGAGATTAAAGACTCAGATGCGGCAAAGGGATTTCAGAAAGTAGTCTTGCAGCCTCAGGATGGTCATTAAGTGGCACGATCTTGAAGGAATAGTTGTGGAGGGAGCTTCATATAGTTGTGGAGGGAGCTTCATATAGTTGTGGAGGGAGCTTCATATAGTTGTGGAGGGAGCTTCATATAGTTGTGGAGGCAGCTTCATATAGTTGTGGAGGGAGCTTCATATAGTTGTGGAGGCAGCTTCATATAGTTGTGGAGGCAGCTTCATATAGTTGTGGAGGGAGCTTCATATAGTTGTGGAGGAGCTTCATATAGTTGTGGAGGAGCTTCATATAGTTGTGGAGGAGCTTCATATAGTTGTGGAGGGAGCTTCATATAGTTGTGGAGGAGCTTCATATAGTTGTGGAGGGAGCTTCATATAGTTGTGGAGGAGCTTCATATAGTTGTGGAGGGAGCTTCATATAGTTGTGGAGGAGCTTCATATAGTTGTGGAGGGAGCTTCATATAGTTGTGGAGGAGCTTCATATAGTTGTGGAGGCAGCTTCATATAGTTGTGGAGGGAGCTTCATATAGTTGTGGAGGAGACTTCATATAGTTGTGGAGGAGCTTCATATAGTTGTGGAGGCAGCTTCATATAGTTGTGGAGGGAGCTTCATATAGTTGTGGAGGCAGCTTCATATATAGTTGTGGAGGCAGCTTCATATAGTTGTGGAGGAGCTTCATAGTTGTGGAGGAGCTTCATATAGTTGTGGAGGAGCTTCATATAGTTGTGGAGGGAGCTTCATATAGTTGTGGAGGAGCTTCATATAGTTGTGGAGGAGCTTCATATAGTTGTGGAGGAGCTTCATATAGTTGTGGAGGGAGCTTCATATAGTTGTGGAGGAGCTTCATATAGTTGTGGAGGAGCTTCATATAGTTGTGGAGGGAGCTTCATATAGTTGTGGAGGGAGCTTCATATAGTTGTGGAGGACTTCATATAGTTGTGGAGGGAGCTTCATATAGTTGTGGAGGGAGCTTCATATAGTTGTGGAGGGAGCTTCATATAGTTGTGGAGGAGCTTCATATAGTTGTGGAGGGAGCTTCATATAGTTGTGGAGGAGCTTCTATAGTTGTGGAGGGAGCTTCATATAGTTGTGGAGGGAGCTTCATATAGTTGTGGAGGGAGCTTCATATAGTTGTGGAGGGGCTTCATATAGTTGTGGAGGGAGCTTCATATAGTTGTGGAGGGAGCTTCATATAGTTGTGGAGGAGCTTCATATAGTTGTGGAGGGAGCTTCATATAGTTGTGGAGGAGCTTCATATAGTTGTGGAGGGAGCTTCATATAGTTGTGGAGGGAGCTTCATATAGTTGTGGAGGAGCTTCATATAGTTGTGGAGGAGCTTCATATAGTTGTGGAGGAGCTTCATATAGTTGTGGAGGAGCTTCTATAGTTGTGGAGGGAGCTTCATATAGTTGTGGAGGCAGCTTCATATAGTTGTGGAGGCAGCTTCATATAGTTGTGGAGGGAGCTTCATATAGTTGTGGAGGGAGCTTCATATAGTTGTGGAGGGAGCTTCATATAGTTGTGGAGGGAGCTTCATATAGTTGTGGAGGGAGCTTCATATAGTTGTGGAGGGAGCTTCATATAGTTGTGG
This sequence comes from Cherax destructor, assembly GCA_009830355.1. NCBI lineage: Eukaryota > Metazoa > Arthropoda > Malacostraca > Decapoda > Parastacidae > Cherax > Cherax destructor. Next base: position 54,781 of record WNWK01012122.1, read on the forward strand.
AGGGAGCTTCATATAGTTGTGGAGGAGCTTCATATAGTTGTGGAGGGAGCTTCATATAGTTGTGGAGGGAGCTTCATATAGTTGTGGAGGCTTCAAGTGTGGAGAGCTTCATATAGTTGTGGAGGGAGCTTCATATAGTTGTGGAGGGAGCTTCATATAGTTGTGGAGGGAGCTTCATATAGTTGTGGAGGGAGCTTCATATAGTTGTGGAGGGAGCTTCATATAGTTGTGGAGGGAGCTTCATATAGTTGTGGAGAGAGCTTCATATAGTTGTGGAGGGAGCTTCTATATAGTTGTGGAGGAGCTTCATATAGTTGTGGAGGAGCTTCATAAGTTGTGGAGGGAGCTTCATATAGTTGTGGAGGAGCTTATATAGGTGAGGCTTCATATAGTTGTGGAGGAGCTTCATATAGTTGTGGAGGAGCTTCATATAGTTGTGGAGGAGCTTCATATAGTTGTGGAGGGAGCTTCATATAGTTGTGGAGGAGCTTCATATAGTTGTGGAGGAGCTTCATATAGTTGTGGAGGGAGCTATATAGTTGTGGAGGCAGCTTCATATGATTGTGGAGGGAGCTTCATATAGTTGTGGAAGAGCTTCATATATTGTGGAGGAGCTTCCTATAGTTGTGGAGGAGCTTCATATAGTTGTAAAGGGAGCTTCATATGTTGTGGAGGAAGCTTCATATAGTTGTGGAGGAGCTTCATATAGTTGTGGAGGAGCCATATAAGTTGTGGAGGAGCTTCATATGTTGTGGAGGAGCTTCATATAGTTGTGAGGAGCTTCATATAGTTGTGGGGAGCTTCATATAGTTGTGGAGGAGCTTCATATAGTTGTGGAGAGCTTCTATAGTTGTGAGAGCTTCATATAGTTGTGGAGGGAGCTTCATATAGTTGTGGAGGAGCTTCATATAGTTGTGGAGGAGCTTCATATAGTTGTGGAGGGAGCTTCATATGAGTTGTGGAGGAGCTTCATATAGTTGTGGAGGAGCTTCATATAGTTGTGGAGGAGCTTCATATAGTTGTGGAGGAGCTTCATATATTGTGAGGGAGCTTCATATAGTTGTGAGGAGCTTCATATAGTTGTGGAGGAGCTTCATATAGTTGTGGAGGGAGCTTCATAGTTGTGAGTTCTAGTGGAAGCTTCATATAGCTGTGGAGGGAGCTTCATATAGTTGTGGAGGAGCTTCATATAGTTGTGGAGGGAGCTTCATATAGTTGTGGAGGAGCTTCATATAGTTGTGGAGGAGCTTCATATAGTTGTGGAGGGAGCTTCATATAGTTGTGGAGGAGCTTCATATAGTTGTGGAGGAGCTTCATATAGTTGTGGAGAGCTTCATATAGTTGTGGAGGGAGCTTCATATAGTTGTGGAGGGAGCTTCATATAGTTGTGGAGGAGCTTCATATAGTTGTGGAGCAGCTTCATATAAGTTGTGGAGGCAGCTTCATATAGTTGTGGAGGCAGCTTCATATAGTTGTGGAGGGAGCTTCATATAGTTGTGGAGGCAGCTTCATATAGTTGTGGAGGAGCTTCATATAGTTGGGGAGGAGCTTCATATAGTTGTGAGGCGCTTCTATAGTTGTGGAGGCAGCTTCATATAGTTGTGGACGCTTCATATATTTGAGCAGCTTCTATAGTTGTGGAGGCAGCTTTATATAGTTGTGGATGTTGTGTGGGTCTTGAGAGAGATATATAGGAGGTCAAAGATACTCCTTGTTGGATGGTTACGGTATATTTACAGTAAGTGAAGGAGAGTCCAGCCACACCGTCTGTCTCGCTTGTAGGTCTAACGTTAGTGAGGCAGTCCGCCTATATGAGGCTGTGCACATGCGCTGAGCCTCTGACGTCAGCGGGTACCATGACGTCACACGCAAAGGGACCAGCTGTATAAGAGGAAAGGTACACTACACAAGTGTATATATGATACTGACACGACATGGAGGCAGCTTCATATAGTTGTGGTGGCAGCTTCATATAGTTGTGGTGGCAGCTTCATATAGTTGTGGTGGCAGCTTCATATAGTTGTGGAGGCAGCTTCATATAGTTGTGGTGGCAGCTTCATATAGTTGTGGAGGGAGCTTCATATAGTTGTGGAGGGAGCTTCATATAGTTGTGGTGGCAGCTTCATATAGTTGTGGAGGCAGCTTCATATAGTTGTGGAGGCAGCTTCATATATAGTTGTGGAGGCAGTTTCACATAGTTGTGGAGGCAGCAATCATACCAAGGAAGCAGAGGAGAACAATGATACCAAGGAAGCAGAGGAGAACAATGATACCAAGGAAGCAGAGGAGAACAATGATACCAAGGAAGCAGAGGAGAACAATCATACCAAGGAAGCAGAGGAGAACAATGATACCAAGGAAGCAGAGGAGAACAATCATACAAAGGAAGCAGAGGAGAACAATGATACCAAGGAAGCAGAGAAGAACAATGATACCAAGGAAGCAGAGGAGAATTTTCATACCAAGGAAGCAGAGGAGAACAATGATACCAAGGAAGCAGAGGAGAATAATCATACCAAGGAAGCAGAGGAGAACAATCATACCAAGGAAGCAGAGGAGAATAATCATACCAAGGAAGCAGAGGAGAACAATGATACCAAGGAAGCAGAGGAGAATAATCATACCAAGGAAGCAGAGGAGAACAATGATACCAAGGAAGCAGAGGAGAACAATGATACCAAGGAAGCAGAGAAGAACAATCATACCAAGGAAGCAGAGGAGAACAATGATACCAAGGAAGCAGAGGAGAACAATCATACCAAGGAAGCAGAGGAGAACAATGATACCAAGGAAGCAGAGGAGAACAATCATACCAAGGAAGCAGAGGAGAACAATCATACCAAGGAAGCAGAGGAGAATAATCATACCAAGGAAGCAGAGGAGAATAATCATACCAAGGAAGCAGAGGAGAACAATGATACCAAGGAAGCAGAGGAGAACAATGATACCAAGGAAACAGAGGAGAATAATCATACCAAGGAAGCAGAGGAGAACAATGATACCAAGGAAGCAGAGGAGAATAATCATACCAAGGAAGCAGAGGAGAACAATGATACCAAGGAAGCAGAGGAGAACAATCATACCAAGGAAGCAGAGGAGAACAATCATACCAAGGAAGCAGAGGAGAATAATCATACCAAGGAAGCAGAGGAGAACAATGATACCAAGGAAGCAGAGTAGAACAATCATACCAAGGAAGCAGAGGAGAACAATCATACCAAGGAAGCAGAGGAGAATAATCATACCAAGGAAGCAGAGGAGAATAATCATACCAAGGAAGCAGAGGAGAACAATGATACCAAGGAAGCAGAGGAGAACAATGATACCAAGGAAGCAGAGGAGAATAATCATACCAAGGAAGCAGAGGAGAACAATGATACCAAGGAAGCAGAGGAGAACAATCATACCAAGGAAGCAGAGGAGAACAATCATACCAAGGAAGCAGAGGAGAATAATCATACCAAGGAAGCAGAGGAGAATAATCATACCAAGGAAGCAGAGGAGAACAATGATACCAAGGAAGCAGGGAGAAACAATCATACCAAGGAAGCAGAGGAGAACAATGATACCAAGGAAGCAGAGGAGAATAATCATACCAAGGAAGCAGAGGAGAACAATGATACCAAGGAAGCAGAGGAGAATAATCATACCAAGGAAGCAGAGGAGAACAATGATACCAAGGAAGCAGAGGAGAACAATGATACCAAGGAAGCAGAGGAGAACAATGATACCAAGGAAGCAGAGGAGAACAATCATACCAAGGAAGCAGAGGAGAACAATCATACCAAGGAAGCAGAGGAGAACAATCATACCAAGGAAGCAGAGGAGAACAATCATACCAAGGAAGCAGAGGAGAACAATGGCCAGAATACAGTGAGTTCATGGTTGTTCTTCAGTTACAGAAAAACACAAACTAAAAGTACCAGAGAATGGAAGAAAAAAATCAAACAGGAGAAAACATAAGAGCAAGAAAAAGACCAGCAAACAAAGACACACAGGATAAGAGAGGCTGAGCGTCGAATGTAAAAACTGACACAATTTAGTCAGAGGGAAGACAGATGTGAAGGTCAGATAATTAAAGTGAAGATGAACTCACAAGACTTTATCTCTCGCTCTAACACATTATTGTTATTATCCTTGTATTTTACTCAGAAATTTACAAGAGAAATTTACACTTGGTCATTGATCTCCATTTTTATTATTATTATTATTATTATTATTATTATTATTATTATTATTATTATTATTATTATTATTATTATTGTTATTATTATTATTATTATTATTATTATTATTTATTATTATTATTATTATTATTATTATTATTATTATTATTATTATTATTATTATTATTATTATTATTATTATCGTAGTTGTTGTTTTTATTACTGACGTTATAGTATCAGCTGGAGATATGTGTTTGTATGTATGTTCGTACTGTCTTGATTATATTTACATTATTGTTTTATACTTAAGTATAAACAAGACAATACTTACAATACAGATCTCAATTTGTATAATATTGTGATGTGTTGTTCAAATTTGTATAGTATTTTGTATGGTATTATGACGTAATACAGTAAGTTTGTATAGTATTGTGACGTAAGAGAGTGTATGTACATATTATTGTAACACAATATAGTCAGTATATATGTTTACATATGTTGATTGTGTTCTTCTGCTGCAAGGGGGGGGGGTAGCAATGATAAGACTCTTCCGAGGCTTCTTACTTGATTTGCAATAACGTGAGGGTACACAGGCAGGGTGTTTGTGACCATGGCCGGGAGGGCCATGGCCGCGAGGGAGAGAGGAGTAGGCCTTGTTTACTCTAGGCTGCCTGAACCAGAAGTGAGAAAGGAACATGGTGGGGCTGACTGAAGTGGGTATGGGCCTATAGGTGGCAGCACGAGCATGGCACAAAACATGAACTCAGCTGGCAGACAGCATAGGCTGTCTATGCAGACAGTACAGGCTGTCTGTCTACATATATAACATTATGGGATTAGTTAACTGGTGGTGTGAATTATAAATATGATTTTCATTTCCTCAGGTAACGAGAAGCTGCCAGGAACACCTCTCAGACAAGTAAGGTACAGCACTGTTACAAGTAAGACGTGGTAGAGACAAGTAAGGTACAGTACTGTCACTCTCCCTCTCTCACTCACCCTCCCTCTCTCACCCTCCTCCCTCCCTCTCTCACCCTCCTCCCTCCCTCTTTCCCCCTCCTCCCTCCCTCTCTCACCCTCCTCCCTCCCTCTCTCACCCTCCTCCATCAATCCCTCTCTCACCCTCCTCCATCCCTCCCTCTTTCACCCACCTCCTCCCTCCTCATCCTAATCCCTCCCTCACCCTCCTCCCTCCCTCATCCTCCTCCCTCCCTCCCTCTCTCCCCCTCCTTCATCCCTCCCTCACCCACCTCCTCCTCCCTCTCTCTCACCCTCCTCCATCAATCCCTCTCTCACCCTCCTCCATCAATCCTCTCTCACCCTCCTCCATCCTTCCCTCTCTCACCCATCCCTCCCTCCCTCCCTCACCCTCCTCCCTCTCTCTTCTCTTCCTTTTTCGTTGGCGCTTTAGTACTGCACTCACCTAATTGTGGTTGCAGGTGTTGAGACTCAGCTCCTGGCCCCGCCTCTTCACTGATTGCTACTGGGTCCCTCTCTCCCTGTATTTTGTGCATGTGTCAATGTGCGATGATTGTATGGAGGATGTGTCAGTATGTGGAGAGTGTACTGATGATTGTATGGAGAGATGTCGAAATGTGAAAGTGTGCTGATGAAGTTATGAGGATGTGTCAGTGTAGAGAGGTGTGCTGATGAGTGTATGGAGATGTGTCAGTATGTGAAAAGTGTGCTGATGATTGTATGGAGGATTGTCAGTGTGTGAAGGTGTGCTGATGAAGTGTATGGAGGATGTCAGTGTGTGAAGGTGTGCTGATGAGTGTATGGAGGAAAGTGTCATGTGTGAAGGTGTGCTGATAAGTGTATGAGGATGTGTCAGTGTGTGAAGTGTGCTGATGAGTGTATGGAGGATGTGTCAGTGTGTGGAGGTGTGCTGATGAGTGTATGGAGGATGTGTCAGTGTGTGAAGGTGTGCTGATGAGTGTATGGAGGATGTGTCAGTGTGTGAAGGTGTGCTGATGAGTGTATGGAGGATGTGTCAGTGTGTGGAGGTGTGCTGATGAGTGTATGGAGGATGTCAGTGTGTGAGGTGTGCTGATGAGTGTATGGAGGATGTGTCAGTGTGTGGAGGTGTGCTGATAGAATGTATGGAGGATGTGTCAGTGTATGAGAAGGTGTCAGTATTGAGAGGTGTGTTATAGTATTGAGGATGTGTCAGTGTGTGTGGAGAGTTTTGTGTAATGT